>JAYRBW010050070.1:0-11229 GCA_036023295.1 Invenusta paracnida
TAATTCTGGACTCTTGTATTATTGTTAATAAATATTAAAAAAACTCAAATACGAAATTTTTTACGAAACGACCTATACTTACATTTTATAAAACGCTTCAGAAAAACTAAACTGAAGTACATAACCACATATTATTTCATTTTTAGTAATAAAATAATTCAATGTTTATTTACAGATTAAAAAAAGGAGCCTATAATCGCATCTACCCTGTTCTTTAATGTTGTACAAGCAACAAATATAATAATTTAAAAATGCATTATTTAGAGAAATAAAAAATATAACATGTGGTATTAATTATCGAATGTATAAATTACGTGAATTCCAAAATATCTATTAAGTTTTATATGGTAAAAATCGGTCCATGAAAAATGGTATTAATTAATTATCGAATGTATTAATTTGAGAGTGCTTACTGTAATTAGAAATTAATACACGATGATTTAAGTATATTTTTAAACATAAAATAATTGATTCGTATATGAAATGTATTTTTTAAATCGTTATGGTATCTTATAATATGCCTCTGGCTCCCATAACATTTCGACTACTTTTATCGAATAATAAATAAAATGAAGGCATAGCGTTGAATGTACCTTCATATTCCATATAAACGAAATGTTACAAATGTGATAATAGTATTTACTCATTCTACATACCTAATTATATGGTTTATATTTACATTGTTTTCACAAAGAAAAAATATTTATACGATATCTTTCAATGTTTCGCATGGTGTCAAATATTATGTAGTATGATAAATTGCATGTATTATAGAAATTCTAACTACATATTACTATATTTTCTTCAAAAAATATATGCATAAAATATTGCAATTAAAAAATAATACACAACAACAAAGAATAGTATTATATATTGTTTATTTTGTTTTAATAATATATTTTACAGAAATGTCAAAAAAGTATCGAATGTAAATATTCCATGAAATAACTCAAAACAATAAAATATTCACAAGTGAATTTGTAATTGCAAGTCTTGAACCAATGCACCTGGAGAGAATAGTACACACTATATAAAATTCAAAAAACACAAAATTCTGTACCGTCAGTGAAATACGAGGAATTTATATATATCTGAAACTAACTGTTAACAAGTAAGGAAAATTATAAAAAAAGTATAGTATGCCAACTTATTTAATGTTACATTATATTTATTACATGAAATATTAAACTAACTATTACTGGAATTTACAAGCAGACAAAGCATATTTCTGGAACTTAATAGTGTCATTTATTTTAGTGAAAAACAATAACAATTAATTTGCCAGTGATAAAATAATACAATGCTTCAAAATAAATAATATTTAATGTTATATGGTGAAAGCAAAATATATTAAACTGTTATGAATGCAAAGCGTAATATATACAAAGTTCGTAGTTTGTTTTATTGTACAGCTCAAAAATATCTTTAAAAATTCAATAAGTAATTTTAAGCATAAAAATATTTTGCGGCTGATAGAATAGAGCCATAAATACAATAGAGAACATAGGCAAAAATTGGATACCCGATTTAAAATCTATAAGCCAAACATTTTAAAACTAACAATAAAAATAACAATACGCAGTAGCCAGCTCAAAATTTGCATAAGTGATAAATACTAAAAATAGGCTTCAGTTATGTTCATAACACACTAATTTGTATTAATCATTATGATAGTCAGTTTTTCCCTGTAAGTTTTAACAGTAGTGAGAGGATAATTTACAATGTAGAGAGGCGAAGTTTGTCAATATGGGCAATGAAGGAAGGTAGCTAACGGATACAAATATTTATTCATCGATGTACATACTATTGGTTAGCAAATATTAAATATAGTAAATTAACAATAATTGTACTAGTGAAAATTCGTCATCGCTAAAAATTACGATATACAATATTAATGACACAGAAGATTAACAAATACGATGATCAAAACGAAAAATATTAGTGCACAACATAAACAAAGAATTACTGTTTAGTACATTTTAAATTTGTCGTGATAGGTTCGGATATTATGAATTATTCACACATTCTAAAGCAAACATTAATTTAATATGGTATAAAAATTCTCATTCGATGTTCAACGATAAGACAAACCATAGCTTATTATGTTTGGATGTTTTTAAAGCTATCTTAATATTTGATTAATATAATAGGAACATCACTCAGCAGTAATTTAGAAGAAGAATAATTGAATTGATACTATATTATATATATACAATGTATAATTTACAGTGTAATAATATGAAGGAAAATTAATTAATAAGATAAACTGGAGAAGACAATCTGGTTTTATATCATTAGCAATGTTATGCACTTATATGCTCGGCCCCCCCCCCTTTATTAGTCTTGGGATGTGAATGTTCACGGTTCGAAGGGAACCGGGAGAGTCAGAGAGGTGTTGTACGTTGTTGGGGAGCACAAGAGGAAGAAAATATTTAATTATACACATTTAAAAAAAGTAGGGACGATTTGAAGTGGTTTTACGGAGCAGGAGGAGAGAACATAGTCGAAAGGTAGGAAGTTGGGGAAACCACTGGACAATCACTACTGAGGCGTACACGGAACGTGGAAGCAACATTATTGGCCCCCTGGATAGTCCGTAGGACCAGAACCACTGCCACCTGCCTGTGGATAGTAGGCGGCTGCAACTTGTTGGTGTTGTTGTTGCAGTGACTGTTGCTGACGATCAACTAGATAGGCAAAGCTTTCGTCCAACCAGCGCTTCACGTCTGCGTATGCCACGATCAATACATTTTGAGAGTCACGTGACATCAGACATACCTTCTCTGATGATCCCGCATCCAACTAAAAAAATGAAAAACATCATTATATTCGGGTTATACAATACACTGTTGTACTGTAAATATCAATTTACAAATCATGTCTACTATTTTTCAAACATATTTAATATAACCTATAGAAAAGTACTACCGTTTCCCATTAATTTGCAACAGATATTTATAATAAATAAATAAAAATACAATAGATAAAAGACGTAATTTTTAATAACTGCGGGAATAACACATTAAACTAAAAAATATATATTCGTAAAGATAGTGGTCTGGCAGAACACCAAAAGGAAACTCAATTAAATAGAGCACAACAGATAGACAACATTATGGTAGCCGAGATGTCAAACTTATATACGCTGTGTTTTACCCAAAACGACGCTTTTATCTCCAAGATGCTCTTTAAATTATTTTAATATTATTAATTGAGTCTAAAATGAAGGTTTTTAGAAGTTAAGCTTTTATTTCTACAAGAAATATTCAAAGTAATTGACAATATAAATAATTTACATATAATGTGGAAAAACGTGGAAAAATGTTAATGATTTTCATTGAATAAATTTTATAGTAGTATTATATTCGTAAAATTTAACACATTATAACCTTAATTGAATGTTATTAATGTTGTTATCATTAAACATAATGTTATACATAGTAAGTTATTAATTATAATTTTAATTATATTTTAAAAGGAAATTTGAAAAGTTGCAATTATTATTTTTAAGTAGTAGCCATGTGCACTTTCAATTAAGAGACTAATTAAAGGTTACATAAAGCTTCACATTAAACCCCCAAGGATAGGGAGCAAGATAGTCTCACAGACACAACAAAAATATAACACTTGGAAAAATTGTGAATTGCATTTTGTTGGTTTTCATTATATGCTATACAAAAATATCATTTATAAAATAGTAAAAGAGAGGATGCAGATGCCCAAGAAAATATTAGTAAATAGTGTACAGTATATACAAGGGTATCTGGATCAAAACAACTTGAATAGTGGGTTTATATGGGTGCATTGTATCCATTATAGTAGGATCTGAAGTGTGGGGCACTTATTACAATGATGGCATGATTTGTTTTACGCATCCTAGAGTAACTCTAGAATAAGTGTTTAAATTAACAATAAACAAATAAATAATATTACCATACATAATATATATATATTTATATTTATACTATTAGGCTATAATAATATACTATACCATATTATATAATAACAATATATATATCATATTGATATGCACATAAAAAATGTCACGTAATATTTTTTTAAATTATACTCAACATCTTACAAACATTAATTGTTCTGAAATTATATTACAATTCTTATCGATATGTATAATGCTTATTAGGTATAACAGCGATAATTTGCTATGCGTTATATATGATTCATACATGGGAATGCTTTAAGAAAAAAAAATTCTGAAGGCTCCTTAAAGGGGGTTCAAGAGCTCTGGGTTGTCATGGCCCCTGAAAGACTAGGGCTCTTATGTTACATAATTTTATTTCATTATGGGCCCCTTTATATAAAAAAAACTGGGCTCTTATGTTAGAAATTTTAGTTTATTTTTGGCCCATTGATTAAAGAAAGACTAGGGTCCTTATGTTACATAATTTTATTTCATTATGGGCCCTTTATGTAGAAAAAAGGGCTCTTATGCTAGAAATTTTAGCTATTATTGATGAAAGACTAGAGCCCTTATGTTAGAAATTTTAGTTTATTATATGAAAAACTAGGCCTCTTATATTAATAAATTTAAACACAAGTAGGTAATTAACTGAAATTCTTCCATTTCTGATTGAATCTGTAAATATAATTTTGAAAAATAATTGTAGTAGGTAACCAAACCCCCCTAGTTATTTTATTGCATATATATTATTATTTCCACAATTACCAAAAATCATTATTTTTATTATAAAAAATCCTGAAATCAAGAAAATCAGGAAAGATTCCCATGTACTAATTAAGGGAGATTTTGAAGATATCGAACATTATTATTCACATACAATAATCCTTTTGTAATAAGGATGTATTAGTAACATATCTTTAAAAAAGTAGATAAAAAAATAAAATCATTTGATTTCCTATACTTGATAAATGTACATTTCAATAAAACAATAGAAGACTTAAAATTTGTATTGTAAGAATTTGTTAGACTTTGATATTTTTTCTATATTAAACCGTATAGATTTTCGATTGGTAACTATATAAAATTACAAACTAAAATCCACTCAAGATGCAAGCATATTCACTTTATGAATAGTAATAGACATATTCAAGTTCCGCTACTGGCAACCACTTGAAACAATCAAATTATGCGCCTTACAATCTGTAATTAAATTGGATAGAAAAAATGAAAGGAAAGAGGACAAGTACCCTAGATCAAATTATTTAAGATTCTCCCTATTGTCAGTTCACAAGAATAAAAGAAAAAGAGAATGGAAAACACAAGTCCATTTGTCAATTTCTGTAACAGATGAAGCATTGCACACTATTATAGTGATCAAAAAGAATTTCAGGATAACCACAAAGATGTAATTGAATCCAAGTTATGTGTAATAATATATATTATTTGGTCATTATAATTTTTAGTAAAAAATTGTTTTATTCATATATAAAAAACTATTAAAAAATGTATATATATATCAGGTAATTATTTTTATTAATTCAAAGTAATTCAATATTATAATAGGGCTACACAGAGTCAGTAAAAAACGATGCATAAAAAAGAAACAAGCATAGCATGTTAGCGCGTCGGTTATTCTTCGAATTTACATAGAAACGATAAAAAATAAAACTATCTCTACCTATCAATATAATAACTGAACATTGCACTTACTAAACCTTTACAGCCTAAAACCTTTAACTGACTGCAAATAAAAACCAGTGCATAAAAGCTTTTCTGACTAGACAAAATTTTTTTTATATAATGTGACTTAATGCGTTTTTGTTTGCTAAATGTGCAATTTTGTCCGATAAGGCTATAAAACAGATTGTTAAATATTATTATTTACGATTAAGGATATATAAAGTTTACCAATAAGATTTTTTAAAACAATTTAATAACAAGCTTTTATATACTAAAATTTTCTATACTACTCGTAAATACTTAAAATGCAATAAAAATAAAAATGAATAACAAACTCATTTAGCTTAAAAGAGAAAAGAAAAAATTAAATACAATATTTATAGACAAAATGTTGATTTTTTGTAACAGTACAGGTACGAGAATAAATATCGTCATGTATAATTGAAAGTAGACACTTTTGTTATTTCTAATTGTTTCAAATAGAAATAGAAATATTATTATTAAAATATTATGTATAACAAAATACTATAAAATAATATTTTTTTACTTTTAATGTATGTAATCTTCAAAATAAATCAATTTAAATTTTTTTTAGTTTATGCAATAAATAATAAGATATATTGTATTTATAAACTGCATCAATTGTCAATAGCAATGTTTCTACTGTATAATTATTTATTAACTAGGACGATTCTGATTTGATATTATGTGAACTTTTAATAGATAAATGTATACTAATGATCAGCTATCAAATGCATTACAATACGTTTTTAACCCAAAAATGATGAATTGTTGCTAAAAGCACATGTATTCCAAACGTGATAAATAATAATATTTAGGTTGTATTTTAAAATAAGAATATCGAATATTTGCACATTTTTAATTTGAAAATAAAATAGAAAAATAATTGATTTTGTACCTTTGACCACTGGTTTTAACATAAGAGAAATATCATAAAATTTCCAATGACTCGGAAATGTGATGAAATAAACATTGCTGCGATCTGGATTTTCTAAAATATATATAAAGTAGACATTATAAGATAATATACAAAATAACTAATACAAATAGGTAGAGAAGTTAGCATTATAATAATACAAATACTATACAATTTAATATTTTTAAATATGAATGATTAGGAAAGATGGAATAACAATATTACAGATTTATTAAGATAAGCAAAAAGATAGAAAATATTATTATGATCATTTTTCCAGAAAGAAAATTTCATTTTATTTATATAGAAGTATTTTAAAGGGAAGAGGAAATAGTATAAAGAATTAATAATCAGGAACGGATAAAATTAATTAATTAATTTAAAAGATTAACAACATTCCTAAGCAAACGTAAATTTATGATGTCATGTTTACATAATGACATCCAGTTTTCTGTAAATTGTATATATGTGATAAAGGAAATTTCATTTAACAAGGCAAAGAAATGTCTGTTGCCTTATAGAATATCGATTAGACTTAGATAATAAGTCGATGTTAACATCCCTAAAAAGTATATAATATTGATGAATATAATATATATATCAAAAATTTAAATTTATTTATATCCCAGGAGCAAAATATAGTTTCTGGAGGCAGGGTTGTCGATTATAAGAATAAAGAATTAATTCAAATAATATAAAACTATAATATAAATATATAAGCTATTCTAAAAACTGTGATAAACGTCGAAAATAAGCAATTTAATTAAAACATAAAGTTAAGCTGAAAAGAACTTTGTTGGGTAATATTTACCATCATCTCCTCCAATATGAAGATGTGTAAATCCGACACAATTCATGATACACACTCTGAAAGATGACAAAATAAATATTTTACGGAAGTGTGTAAATATCAAATCCGCATTAAACTGACTGAATGAACTTACCTATTCTCATAATCTTTGGTGAATTCATCCAAACAATCCAAAATATTGTCGACCTTTTTTCTTTTTGCTGATTAAAGGTTAAGAAAATAGAAAAGTTGCATGTACTGATCGATAAATTGTAACTATGGGAACACTGATAATACCGGATGAAGAAATCTAAAACAAAAACGCTAACTGTCCTCATATTAAGTAGAGTGCACACGCTTAAAACAGATTTTGATGAGCACGCAGAAGTAATAAAATCTAGAATGCATAAAATAAAAATAATCTAGTAGGAAGGTGTGCATTTCCATGCCATGGGCAGCATGGTGAAATAAGAAAAGAAGCGAAGCTATTTATTTTAAATAAATACCTTCATTTAAAAAAATAAACCTTTCGCTGTCAGGCAGCTTCGTCAGAAATATCTCAGATAAAGATAACACAATAAATATGATTTATCATTCACGTGAAAAGTCACTTCTTGAAATAACGCTCAAAACCTGCACAATTTCTGTCACTGTATGTATATAGAGGGGCATATCAAGAAAAGTTTATTGAAATGTAACGTATCAATAATATTATATATTATATGAGTCGTCTAAAAATTAGTTCACTTTTAAATTATGCTTCTAATTTTTATTTTACTTGCAGTATTGGCTAAAATTGGCAAGGTTTTAACACAATAAAGTCTCTAAAAGATATTAACTTTTTGACGACATTAAAACATAACTATAAGGAAACTTGGTTATATTTTTCTATATTCTAGAATGAACCAGATCAGACTACATTGACAAAAACAAAACATTAAATATAGAATAAAATAGCCACTGTTTTTGTCAATTTCCTGAGATTATGTTCATGTGCTGTAGACATCTAATAGAAATAACAATGCAATCGATCTTGTGAATACCCTGTGTTGACAGATAGAATCAGTTATAAGTTATAGAGGTATCTGACAACTATAACTACAGCATGCAATTCCCATAGTTACTCTAATAATATGGTTTATACAGATGTTCCTCTGTATGTAGTTGTACAGTGCAGATTTATTAATGATTAATAAATAGCATAGCCACGTATACCCCCTTAAGAAGGAATTACCATTTCAGGTGGATACATAACATATTATGTCGTATTACCAGGTGGAAAAGAACTAAAAATAAAACATGAATATTTTAACTTAAAGTATTACATAAAAAAAGATTGTCAGATATATTTAAACATTTTAAGCTCACGAAACGTGAAATCTACTTTGAAAATTTATTCAGTAAACGAGTCGAAAAATAATATGAAAAGAGCGTTGTATTAACAAGCCAATTTTTCGACTTTAAAGTATATAATATACAGATTAAAATTACTTAACTGGTAAGTTAAAAGGATTAATTATGATTTCTGCAAGTCATATGGAAAATTACTAAGGGATACAATTATTTAATAATTTGATATACTTTGTATTTTTAATGTTCACCATTAACTAAGCTTCTTTTAATTAAAAAATTACAGCAAATAAAGTATTTTTTCTTTTGAATTAGAAGTCCAATATGTGTGTATACAAAATTTTGAAGCATATAAATAGATTTATGCTTGAATTGAATAATGTCAAAAACTTATTATTTTCGTATTCAATAAAATTAAAAATTAAAGTAATGCTTTAAAACTATGTATAGCAAAAGCTATGCTAGAAACATAAATGGATAAGATTGTCTAGAAGCGCACTTTGTTCAAATACGTGGAAACACGTGGAAATACACATATTTGCTATAAATAAAAGCTATATTATACTCTTTCTTGTATTCCACATGTATTAAATAAATATACACTATAAAAAGTATAGTATATAGACTAAAGCCCAGAATAAAATTTAATAAAAGAAGCAACTGATAATACGACGTGTGGAGGGATAAAACTCTTTAAACATATAGTTCCCAAAACACATATTTTAGATAAAAAGGAAAGATTACCAAAGTGACTGATGAAACTAGCAAAACAGTGGCCTGTCATCGCGGCATCGTAAGCTGCGTCATGAAAATGCGAGTCCGATTTGAATAAATCGTCGAAGCCCTCGGCAGGAACTTTGGAACGAAACAAATCATACAAAGTAGATAATTTAAATATTTCAGTATAAAACAGCTTAAATATAAAGATATCCTGTAGTTTGATATCTAAATAACTGTTTCAACAAGGAAATAAATAGACAAAATAAATTACCTATTTTTGGCTTGTTAAATGGAGGCTGAGAAACAGTTTTTGACAGATTTGATAAAGAGGTATTATCCATCAAATCCTGAAAGATGATACATATTGTATAAGATACATTGGCATGTGAACCTATAATATATAATGAATACAAACAAATAAAGCATAAAACTTTAAAAATATGACTATTTTAAATAGTTTACATTATTTAATTCTAAGAAAATATAATTTATTTATTACCTTTCTAATGAAATATTTCCAATATGTTCATGCAATACTGTAACATTCTATGGTCATTTAAAAAAATGCGTTGTCAATATTCCAATATTCTTACTGTGAATTGTGCAGAGTGAGCTATGTACTTCGTATCAATCAGTCTAAAAATGCGGAGGGATAACATCGTGAGTAAATAGCGTTGTGGACGTCTCTGTTTATTAGAGAAGTGGGTGTTGCTTACCTTGGAAAGCAGGATTGAGTCAACATTTTAAATTCATCGTAGCTCTATAAAAGGAAAAGGTAAATCAAATTATATAGCTAGAAAGGCTTTATATTTCATGGTGACAAGGTATACAAGATTTATATAATGACCCTCTAATGATTTATGTATCTTAAATAAATATAGATTCTAACAACTAGATGCAATTCTTCAGACACAAAAATAAATTTGAACATTTTCATAACATATTGCGTTACGAGTAAAATGTTCAATTTAATTTAGATTCAAAAATATGTTATAATATTATTGAAATATAAGTTATTTTAAACACTGTGAATATCACTAATATAGTGATAAAACTTCCAAGGATTCCAAAAGATAAAAAGACGAAACATGTAAGTTCATAACACAATTATTTACATCATAGAATTTCATTCTGACCGTTTTCTGTAATATTATATATAGTGCGTAAAACATTAATTTGACCAAAATGAATAAACGAGAAAACCTGAATTATAAAACTCTACTAAAAATACTGTTAATTAATAATTACAATAATGTTAATGCGATATATTTTTAAAAATACGTTGAACAAACTAATAAATACAAGAATATAGGAATATGTATTAACCATGTATTCATTATTTTAAATAATTGCCATTTTCTTTTTAAAAATAATTTCAAAGAAATTGAAATAAAAATTTAAGGAAATACATTTATTATCTATACATGCAGCACTAAAAGCAATGTTCGCTTATATGATTAGAAATAACGTTAACAAATAGTTTTTTTTACTAAAAAGACAAATTTAATTATCTTAAAAGTTATATTAATGATCTTAAATTATCCTAAAAACAACTAAGCTAATAATAATCAAATTTTCACAGCATATTAACGATACTAAAAATGTAGGTATGTGTATTGTATATAAGTAGTAGGGAATGAAGGCGCACGAACTCAGTCACGTAATAGGGGAGAGGATGGGGGGCCCTCACCAATCACGATCGAGTACGGCCAGCCAATGACAGAACAGGAAGAGTTAAAAAAAGTAATACGCGCGCCGGTTTTAGTCATTCTACTTTGCTTCGCACTCGTGTACGGTCGTATACTCGTCTCTCCTCACCATGCAATACACCGA
>JAYRBW010050092.1:0-11228 GCA_036023295.1 Invenusta paracnida
AATCCCCTCCAGTGATCGATAACCAAATAGGTTCCCTTCTAAAAGTTCTTCCATCGGGACGAGAAAAGAGGAAGTGGATCGCATCAGTGACAGCATGGACTCGCTTAAGTCAAAATCAGTTATCCAACATGTCGCTAGCTTCAGGGATTTCAATGCCGTCTGTAGAAGTTCTGGAAACAAGGATATATATATAGGATGTGAAAGAATTGTTGACCATAAATATTTTCAAAGTAATCGATGGCACTTATAAATGAGATTTTGTGAGTTAGTCCCACTTTTAGTAAATGCAACAATAGACGAATATTAGAGAATATTTTGAACATCGAAGTAAAAATAATCAACATTAAATGTCATTACATGTCATTGCAACAACACGTTTTGTGACAACTCTGTCCACTCTTCGGATGCAATAAATACGAATCTGATGAGTGATATTGTACAATTGTCTCGAATAACAACAAATTGCACAAGTCGGATAAATGAGTTGTAAAGAACTAAAATCAGACAATTGGAGAATGACATAGATTAACTTATTTAGCTCATAACTCAAGATTTTGTGCAATATTGCCCGCTAGTTTCATATTTATTCTACCAAAAGCTGTTGTCTCAAAATACGTTGTACTATAAACAATACACCTTTTTTAGAAGCTATTTTCATAAAACGAATAAATTAAAGATGTAGAAATGACACCTACTTATATAAATGTTGGATACTTCAATGTTTTCCTCTATTTGAATGAATGTTGGATTTAGTATTTCAGACGCGTCCTTGACAAAGTGGAACGCATTAATTGGATGATGAAGGAAATGATCTTTCTGCTCAGCTGGTAATATGCAAGTTTTTTTCGTTAAGGTACATTATAACCCTGAACGGAGAATGCAATTTACATTAAATTATGCGCCATGTGTTTTCGGTGTGATTTTGAAAAATTGGCCCCCTGTCTGCTTAAGTAAAATATCATATTAAAATAATTTCTTGAGTTGTCGTGTAGCCTCATGTTCGAATAATTATAATAAAAGCGAGAAATTAAATGTTAACACGAGAAACTAGGATGCAATTAATAACTGATAATTCTGTTTAATTTAGATATCTCAAGATTTAGGGTGGAATTTGAAAGCCATCCTAATTCTAGGAGCTACTCAAGATGTGAAGGAACTCCTCAAACATGAAAATAATGAAATAAAATATCAAACAATAGTTATGAAAAAATTATTATGTAAACAAACAAATCTAATGGAGTTACTAAACCAGATTCCACTGTTCTTTCATGAAGATTTGTTTTGATTTCATTAATTTCAAAATCATTGGATAGGTTTTAGCATACCACCCTTAAATTTACAAAAAAGGTGATACAAAGTAATCAAAAAGAGTAATGATTATATTATATACAATGATTATTGAGTCTTATTGATTTCTTATACATCGTGCCGTACATGTTTTAGTCAATAAAGAATTATTTTATATTATTTAATTTTTAGTCAATAGGTTGATAAAAAGTTGAATTAAAAATTTGTATAGATTCATTTTAAGAGCAAATATATAATATTGATTAAGATTAATATACCTAAGTTGACAGTAAAATATAATGTATTGCCTGTACGTCTGCAATTAATTTCTTACATAAACAGTTTCACTGTACTGCTATCCCTTGCTGCTGAATAGTACTATTAAACTGCATACATAATCGATGAGAGTCGAAACTCAACGTACATCTCTATGTACAAACTGTTTTAAAAGTTCAACTTAAGGCCTATGCACACTGAATGCAGCGTGGCACGGCACATTCAAAATGCAATCTACACCGAATGCGTCACAGTGCAGCAAAAATCGATACTCTCTGCAGAAAATCTACATTATAAACAGAAAAGAAGGAGGACAGTATACTGAGTCCCTGAGTCTCAGTGAGCCATGGTTAATATTGATTTTTGACTCGCCGTGCCGCGCTTCGTTCAGTGTGCATTAATAGGCCTTTGGTTGCTTGATATTGTTCCTAGTAAGCGCTTCATGATTACGGTCAAATATAGGCCTATTCTCCTTTGCATGACAATTAAGAGCAGTCATGCTGCAAGCCTCTCTCAAGATAATCGCTCACGTCATGACGATGTCGTTATTGCTACCGTATCGTCTAATTATTTTTCTTTTCATACTTATTGACTTATATTGACTTGTTGTCATAAATTACATTTTAGGCATACAATTAAGCGATGCTACTACATCGTCGAGCTATGAACAAGAGCGTCGGTAATTAGCTAGGTCGAGACTTTTAAGAGCATAGTGTAATGATTATATATTAATGTATAATGAATGACTCTATGCTTAAGAGCATTAAAACAAATCAATATTGGAACCATTTTTATATCAATTAGATGTGTTATATTATGAATCATCAATATTATTTTAACTATTTGCTCTTGAAGAGCTATAAGATTCTCGTTGCTATCGTTTTTGTATTGATTTATCATTTTGGAAGAATGGCCGGATTTTTTCATCGACAAAACTGTGTAAAATAAGTCTTGTAACATTTCGAAAAACTTGCGCAGAAGAGTCATGAAAACTATGTATCTTACAAAGTCAAATGATCACATCAAAATGTAACTATTTGAAGATAAAGCGGAAAAAGTCGACACAGCAAGATATATACAAGTATTTACGGTTTTATTTGAATAATGTACAAATTTCCACATTCAAGTGTGAACACTTTCAATTCTACTATTGTGAGTTTTTAATGTGTTATGCTATTTAACCCGCAAGATTTTATGCAAGCAATATTGCCCGCCAGTTTCATATTTATTGCACCTAAAGGGGGAACAGTGTTATCTCAAAACGCGTTGTACTATATACAATAAACCTTTTTACAGGCTAATTTCATAAAATAAATTAATTGAAGTTTCAGAGTCTAGTTAAATGACCTACTTATATAAATGTTGGATACTTCAATGTTTTCTTCTATTTCATTGAATGTTGGATTAAATATTTCAGCCACGTCCTTGACAAAGTGAAACGCGTTAATTGAATGGTGAAGGAAACGATCTTTCTGCTCAGCTGGTATACGCAAGTGTTTTCCGTTAAGGTACATTATAACCCTGGAAGGACAATGCAATTTACATTAAATTATGCACCATGTGTTTTTGGTAAGATATTAGAAATTGGTCCTCTGTCTGCTATATTATAATTAAAATAAATTTCAATATCATTTCAGCTAGATATGTTTTCGCATAAAACCCTCAAATTGACAATAAGGTGACACATTGCAATCAGAGTCACGATTATACAACGAGTATTGACTCTTATTAGACTCCTATTTGAAGATTAAGCGGAAAATGTTTACATTGACAAGATATGTATTTACTTCTTATTTTAATCATGTTTTAAATTCCATATTGAAATGTTTACAAAACATTTAGATTATTCAAAACTACATAATTGAGTATATAATTCAAATTATTTAGAAAATATTAACTCTTATGAACATTAATCAATATAATGATATCCTATTTATGTTAAGTGCCAAAATATATCTTGCTATACTTCCCAATTTTATATATAATGTATTATTTGTGGTGTGTGTGCATTAAATCTTTCTATTATTGTCATATTTTGAGGAAAATGTCATTTATACTACAAATCATAAACGATGGTGTCTTAGAAATGAGATCAAAAATAAAATTATAATATATAGCTGAAAAATGCATATTGCAGATATAAAGCAAAGATTATATAAGTATATACATTCTTGTTTCATCTTTGATATATAAAGCATCAACAATGTATTATTAATAATATACTTTTTGTATGATATGATTTTGTTGACAATAAAACATTTACACAGAAGCAAACAAACTTGTATTACATGATATACAATATGTACTTAAAATAATACATTACAATTATAGTATAATTAAAATTATTGCAAAATTTATTTAAACAAAATTGTGTTCTTTTGTATTTATATGTTTTCAGTTGGTATATTACTACTGTTGCACATTGATCAACATATAATGCATTATTAACAGCTGCCTGAAAATTATTTATTCATGATTAGCACGTTTTATATTAATCATTTAAACATCTGAATTACGTATCTTCAATTAGTTTTAAAATGTGATTTTAAGTTTCTTGACCGTCATTTTTTTAATCTGTAATTTTTCTTTTGCCTGTTCATTATAGGTCGCAAAAAATTAAATTAGATACAAAAGAATAAAATCAATCATTTTACAGAGGGTAATGAAGAATCTATAATGTTTATGAAGATAATAATAAATATTATGGAAATAATTGACAAAATTAAAGATGAAGGCTTGCTCATTTACGATTAAACATTCTAGAAAATATTTTAGTAGAAAGTATCGCAAGAAAAGTATTTTTAGATCTATAAAAATCAATAGAGAGACCAGAATTTAAAAGGTTTTGAGCATTACTAACTGTAAAGATTATAGACACTACTCTTTGTCTTCGTTTCTGCTAACCTAGATTTTCTTTTGATTATGCAAGCTGAGGTTTCGAAAAGAAAGGTAATTTTATTTAGTAAAACACGTTTCGTGTTATGACTTTTTCTATTTCTGGTTTAAAGAGTTTGATCATAACAAATTTGATATGAAATGATAGGAAAGAAAAGAGAAAGCTGACAGATCAGGATAAACTTTATTAGATAAATGGGGTATCAGTATTAGCAAATTTTTCGGTAACTTTCTTTATATAGCACACACACGAGAATAAAGTGATGACAAATATAATTATAATATTTATTAATAATAATTATTAAGATAATATGCAGTAATTCTGTCAGAATACTCTTTTAATATACGAAATAAAGCTTATATCCTGATATTTTTAATTTTATATTGTTTTCATTCTACTATCTTCAGACCTAACAAATTTGGAGTACCAAAAGAAATTGCTTATCATACAAGATTTACCAAATATAAAGTGATTTTAGAAATGCATTATTTCCCTATTTTTATTCTATAATTTCTCTAAATGTGATGCATCTGTAAAGGCGTCTCAATTTCCAATTTACGGATACACTGCATAACAATTTGTATAGCTATTATTAAACTTCTTTGCAAATTCATTAAATTGAACAGCTAACTCATTAAACAGGTGATTGAATGTATTGTACATTATCTTTGCTAATTCTATTCGTTTTATCATACAATAATCAATTCTATTTTTAGTTCGGAGATCTTGATCGACGTTGCCAATTCATGTTTTTGTAAAAAACTGTGAGTTGAATACGAATTTGTTAAACTTACTTCTTAATATCTCCAAGATGTCTATTAAGTTTCCTCTTTCTCTCATAAACCTCAAAAATACTCAAACATTTATCAATTATTCCCTTTTCAATATTGAATGCCAATTTTAATTTTTCATTTGCGCTAAAGCAGGGGTCTTTACTTTCCATGATTTCCAGAATAGAGCCTGAAATTAATAAGATTGAAACAATTGTGCGTTAATTAACTCTTGTCTTCTCAATAAACCATGTTTTATATTCACGAATACAGACTTTATTTAAAATATGAATTCAAAAACAAAAAATATTGTCAAGTTTGCTTCTTTAAACATTAATATTGACATTTTCAATTCTTTTTATTAAACTACTTCATTAAACTTTTGCATTTTATGGAAGAAACTATTCAAATAAATATTCTGCATCTGTTAAAGTGTCACTGTTTAATTCTTTTTTATAAGTGAACGTATTTTAAACATCTCTTGTTTACTTGTTTTGTTCATAAAAATATTTCATAAATCAAGAAAAAAGTGTACAACTTATTGTCTAATTATATTATTATTAATATTTGAATAAATGTGAGCTGCATTAATTTAGCATATATATGCATAATCAGAACATATCAAAACATTTATGAAAACTGGGGTTAGTCGTTTTATGTGGGCCAAACTATTCAAAATACCTATAAAAAAACATAATAATACATTTTTAGAATTTGTGTAGTGTATTTTTCATTACTTTACATTAAAATCATTATACAAATAGCTTTTATGGAGCAGTATAAGTATGCATAAGTAAATAAGTTAGAAAATGAACTTATAACAAATCATACAGAAGCAATAAGATTCAACTGCAGCTCACCATATCCCAAATTGAAAATATCCATCACACAAAAAGTGATAACGAACAAACAATTCCACATGCTTCCAATAAGTTTTTTAAGTAATGATGAACAGAAATTGAAACAGTCAGAGAGTTGGTTATACTTAACTACAGTAGGTGAACAGAAATTGTATAGTTACGCATAATGATTGAACATTGCATTTTGGTATAATATAATCTGGAGTGCAAACTTTATTTTGGAAAGCAGGAAATAAATTATAATCCTATACAACATCGTTAAAAAATGAATTAAATCAGAAAAGCATATGAACCTATATACAAACCACAACTATGCACATTACATTTTAAATATTTTTTGATTTTATAGATTTCATAAATTTTTACTAAAAATGTTTAGGCATATAATATATAAATCTAAACAAAAACGATCGAGTCGCAAAAATGAATGTCAAGAAACGAGCTCCTCAAATGAAAAACATTGAAATGATATTGATGATAGCAAGTACAACCATTACAAAAATTGATATAAAATGGACGCCAAGATTTATAAAACAAAAATTTGAAATTATATTGATGATACATGGTATAGTAGTAGTAGGGTAGGGCGATCTCGACTTCACCACCTCCCTGCCTCCCCCATGCACCTCTCGACCAATCAGAATCGAGCAAGACTTCAACCAATGAAACGCCTGTAAAAGAATCAAAAGGAACACTCGTGTCTGTTTTCATTCATTCTACTTTGTTACTTTGTCTGGAAAGACAACATTTGTTGAAAATTTGATTACTCACCGTACTATATTGTATGATAAACCACCAATACCTGTAAAATGGTTCACAGGTAGTCAATATGAATCACCAAAGTTGACCAAAAATGAATATACTATATATCAAGAATCGTTTGACATGGTTCAACCTTATGATATCATTTTTCTGGATGATTTAATGAATGAAATGGAATATTTTAAAAAATGGTATGTAATTTGTTTACACGCATGGTTCATCATACATCCTGTACAGTTATTTCAATCAGTCAGAACCTATTTCAAGGCAGTAAAGAGGCGCGAACACGTGCAATTAATACTCAGTATATGGTTCTTTTCAAAAATCCACGTAATGCAAGTCAGATTGATGTACTCTCTCGACAGATGTATCCAAGACAGGTAATTCTTCACTGAAGCATATAGAGATGCAACATATAAAAATCATATGCCGACCTCTTTATTGATCTAAATCAAGAAACACCTGAAGAATTACGCATACGTACTCGAATCTTACCATATGAAGCCCCTCAAATTATTTACATGCCAACATCAATCAGCTATAAACAATCAGTGTTTAAGATATAGGATGATTTATATTAGTTTTATTATAAACAATAACCCATGCAATCATATGAAGAAAAAGTTTAAAAAATTCTTAATCAACTGATTGAAAGCAGAAAAAGTTATACGACTCTCATTAGAAAATCAACATCAGCTAATATAAAGGCTATAACGCATATTGCTTATCATTACTTCAAAAGAAATAGGATACTTAATTCAAAGCTCAAGAAAAAAGTTGATAGAAATGAAGGGGGAGGGGAAATTTGCAAAAATTAGCCAAAATCTGTCTCTCACGTACTATTTATCACAAAAGTAAAGTACATTGTAAGCCTGTAAAAGCCCGTTAACTTCTAATCAATTCACGAGGTGGTGTTTTTCCAGCACTTATCCCTATATTCATCGCATTGGCAACATCCGCAGCACCAATCGCTGCAAATCGCCACTAATCACACAGATCTGCTGTGGAGGGCATAGGTAGGCATGGTGGTGGCTTCGGCTCCCCTGACAAAGGTGCCGCCTGAAAAAAAAACAGCACTCGCTGTACTGTAGCAGCAGGGGCCGGATCACTCGTTAAAAAATTTCGGGTCAATAAAAGAAAATGTCGAATAGCCTCTTCCGCCGCATGGTTGCCATTACAGAACCGGAGTATACTCGTATGAAAATGAATAAACCCACCTCGATAACAGATGAAAATTTATCAATTGATCAGCAACAAAAAATACATGCCAATAATTTATTGGATGACCGAAAAATAGTCAGATCAATCAAGCAGCCGTATGAATCTGATACTCTCACCAAAAAAGATCCTCTATCTGCCAATATTATATTAGAACATCGATAGGAAAGTTTGCAACACAACGGAGAAAACGAGCATTGGATATTTTTAATAAAATTCAGTTTAATGATCAATTTGAATGGGATGATGGTGGAGTGGTTACGATTGATGCAAAATGTTTACCAGGAAGTAATATTTTAGATCTTATCTATTATGCTACACATACATCTAACAAGCTCGTCAAGATATTTTACCGATTGGATGGGTTTTATTTCACACACCTTAAATTGAAGCATTACAAAAGGCTAAAGCTGTTGACAAAAAGCCAGTAATACAAATACCCTCTGTTCCAACTACTGATACACCCTCTAGTGATGAAGAGTTTGTTTCCAATAATGATGATGATGATGAAACCACACCACTGAATAGCTGGCTGAGTTATTAAAAGGATAAAGAATGCATGTTTATTTAACCCTCACTATTGATTTCATGAATTCGGTATCGCTTCTAAACTGTTGCTGTCTAAATAAATCACCATCAGACTGTGGAAATAGTCTTAATATCAAAATAGAGTGTAATAATGTGTGCTGCCCCCATGGATCACCTTCTAAGTAGCCTCTACTACAACGCCTCACTTCCCGGCTCATACGGAGGAATCAAGCCAATGATGAAGTCGAGTGGTTTATCTCGAAAACGAGTACAAAATTGGCTCAAAAGTCAGTGGGCTTTCTCTCTACTCAAACCAGCACGTCGTCGAAATTTCCCCTACGAAAGTATATAGTGAGAAGAATGGATTCCCAGTTGCAAGCCGCCCTTTTGGAATGTTACTACTGAAAATGAAGTTGACGTTTGGATACATGTACATGGTGGTGGAGCTGAGAGAATGATAATTCAAACCATAAGAAAAAGAAGACAAAATTTGCTCTTGGAGATCGCGTGCAAATTTCTCGACATAAAGCAACTTTTTATAAGGGGTATGAAGCCAACTGGACAGAGAAAGAATATATTTTACACAGTGTCAATACAAATTTTACTCCACTGACCTATCGAATACGTACACTAGATAATAGTCAAATCATTGAAGGTTCAATCTATAATCAGGAATTACAGGCTGTAAGTGATCGCAACGGTTACACCCGAATTGATCAAATATTGCGTACACGAGAGAGGGGATCGAAGAAAGAAGCGCTTGTTCATTGGCGAGGCTATAAACAACCTACCTGGATAAAATATAGTAATATTGAAAGAGTGCAAGATGCCCCATATTAATACCGGTTTTCATGTTGTTCTACCTAGTAATGTTAACAATGAAGCACCATCTGCGGCAGAACGAAATACTCCCTCACAATATTTGACTCAACTACGTTACACAACTGAATTAACAAATCATTCCGATGAGTGAGATCTCTTTTATAAATGCTCTTAAAACAATTTATCAAGAGAGCATCACAGTTTCAACTGTCAAACAAGTTAATTATGTGGAACTTACATTAATTGATACTTTACCAAAATCTACCCATCTCCTCATGTTAACATAGATTCAATTGAACCTCTTGGTGATTCACTATACCATGTCATGAAAATTCCCGTAACACTTAGTGGTAATAAGTGGTCTATAGTATATAATGAAAGTAAAATCGCTATTTTTTTAGACATACATTATCAAAATTTAGCAAAGTCACTATTATACATGGATTTCGTCATATAATATCATATCATACTATACATGAAAGATTTAATTACAAATCAACTGTGGAAGATTTCCTGTCTGTGGAAAACAATCTTATGGCACTGTATTCTCCAGCTGTTCACAAATTCAATGGAGTTAAAAAATTGTTAGTTGAAACAGACCATGAATAAAGAAATTATACCGATAATGGTGGTAATAATGTTATATTTGTCTCCAAACAAGAACGAGATAAACATGAAAAGGTCAACCATTCCATCTGGTTATCATCAGAATGCTAAGGAACTCACAACAGCCTTTAAAAAAACATTATTAAAAACAAATGTTAATCTTACTCTTGAATGTGATGTTGCAGTAAATAGATTTCAATGGATTATTCCAATCGATGTTAAACTAATCATTGAACCAGATAATGAAATCTTACACATACTTGGATTTGGATTTGGGGCAATAGAAACTACAGTAAAGGGACAAAATCCACCATTTCTACGTAGCGGCATTTATTCTCTATATGTATACTGCAACAACTGTTTGGAAATGCTTGTTGGTGACTCACTCGTACCATTACTTCAGACTGTTCATTTTCCAAAAAGCGCATTTGGTGACTCTGTCAGTATTCTGTATAATAGTCCAAAATATGTTCATTGTATGAAACAATCAATTGATACTATTTCTATTAACATATGCGATGATGCAAGTCAACTTGTACCATTCATCGAGGGGAAAACTGTTGTTACACTACACTTTAGAAAGCGTCTATAAACAACAATAAATGAAGTCATTTATAGTTAACATAAATCATGGTTGCATATACAGTACCAATGACGGGTGGATTTCTTTCATCAATACCCGTGAGTGCTGGAAGTCCACGACAAGTTGGAGGTGGTTTTTTCAGCACCATAAAAAGATTTGCTACTCCAATTCTAAGAAAAATGATGCCTCATGCTAAAGGCTGGTCAACGTGTTGTAAAATCTACCATCAATGTTGGTACAGGTCTAATTAGCGACGTTGTTATCGGTAATCATAAAGATATTAGTCAGAATGTAAGAAGATGTACAAAGCGTGAAATAGCTGACATAAGTCGAGAACATATTGGACAGAAAAGCTCGCTCTAGATTCTTTAGCATAGAGTGAGGTTGAGAGTGGCCACGTGTTCTCCATCCCCATGTTGGCCCATGTAGAAACCGTTGCATCGTAGAATAAATTGATAGCGGCCAGGTTCGGTCATCCCTGTCACTTTAATCGAATGATTACCCGTCCAGTCAAAGCCGCAGACATTACTCGACATCTTAGCTCAGTATATGTCCGAGGTAGGAGAGAAGGTCGGTCGCAGCGTAGGTGTAGCCAGGTAAAGCTCTCGTAAAGCCTTGGG
>JAYRBW010050103.1:0-11228 GCA_036023295.1 Invenusta paracnida
TACTTACTTACTTACTTACTTACTTACTTACTTACTTACTTACTTACTTACTTACTTACTTACTTACTTACTTACTTTACTACATGATGTAATAAATATCGAGAAAAGATACATTTTGTATTTTCACATCTCAAAACATTGGAGTGAATAAGCTTCATATTTTTCTTTTCTGTCCTGCGCAATAAGTTAAATGAAACTTATCGATCTGACTATGTCATGTTGCAAACTAATTTCTATCGATGTGAATCTGCTTTTTATATGAGTATGCTATTATAGGATTAAAAATTGTTGTCGGAGTCATTAACCGTGGACTTTCTTTTGCATCATTAAACAATTTTAGATACAAAATATTTACTCGATAATGTAATTTTAAAAATATGTAATTTACAAACGGGATATTTTTTTTCTTTTTAACATTTTGTATCATATTCTCAAATTAGATTAAACGAATTTCTATTTGAATTATGTTATATTTTTTTAATTGTGTATTTTTCCAATATTGAAAATTTAATTTAAAAAATTAGACAGTGGGATATGAAATTTAATATTCCAAATTATCTGAAAACAAATTCTTTATGCCGAGTAACGAAAACATCACTTCAGAAAAAAACTATTTTGATATTTACATTTGATGACTATAATTAAATATATACGACTATTGTACGCTATAATTAGATCCGAATTCATTTATGTTTTCCTCAGAAGAATTGGGTTATTTTTAATACTACAAAATGTAACATACACAATAAAATACAAAAGACAGAAACCGAAAATTTACACAGATTAAAAAAAATTAGATAATGATGCGTGATTATATTTCAAAGTCTAAAATTATATCTAGGTAGGTAAACAAAATTTTACTTAATTTTGTTTACAAATAGCATTAAACTATATTTATTAAAAAAAAATAGTATCATGAACCTTAATATATGTTCGTCTTATATGTGCAGAACTATGTTAGTATAATTCGTTATTGTAAATCACTGTTAGTAAAGTCTGATGACATATTTTTAAGACTTTTAAGTAATACATAAATATAAATATATATTTTATATCTCTATACTGTAAAAAAAAGTTTTATTTTACTTTTTAACCGATCATTGTATAAATTCGTCTATTTTATTAAAACACGCATTCAATTGTATGTATGAATACAGAGATAGCTAGCTATACACTGTTGCCTGACACTGCATATTATGACACTTCAAATAGACAATGCGCAAAGAATTACATTTTATAGCACTGATAATAAAGTGTCGAACCTAAGTACTATGAAAAGTAAATTAATATAAATAGCTACCTTGAGTAAACGTCTATATTAGGAAAATTGCGTGCTACATAATCTGGCTGTTCAAATTGAAAAATACACACATTTAAATTGCATAATAAGGTGCCAGGCTAAAGCAGTATGAAACAACTTTGAATATGAATTACGCAACTTGTACAATTGAATGAAATAACAATGAAAAAACACGACATTTGCAACAAAATGAATAGAGTGACAACTCTTACCATTCTTGCTGCTCTATGGTCTTGGCCTTACTATATAAAAATAATTTGGAATTAAAGACTTACAATAAACACTATATTTTAACTTTATTTTTGTGAATACTTAAGAAAGCATATTATAGGAACAAGTTATACTAATAATACTAATACTAATTAATATCCTATATATATGTGTATTTCTGAGTTTCAAGTGATATGAAACATGTACAAAATAAAAATACATATTGTAATTGTAATCAAGGTAGCTAAAAACATCAGGCTGCACATATTATATAGTGATATAACAAGCTACAACTAGAACAATATTAAATATGTCACTGTTATTTAGAAATATTATTTAACACGCTAAGATACAAAGTTAAGATTGACTACAAATATGCTAACAATTGGGACAATGTGCATGAAAAGTTTTACATTTGGGGGTGATCTCATGGAAATGTATACAATATATATTTGAATTCCTGTGATGTTACTCTTTTTAATTTGAGGTCATAGCCATGCTATAAAAAAATATCATAACAAAACAAATATACCTACCCCAGTAGTTGGAAAAAGTATAAGATTTGAACCATTGGTAGAGATTTAAAATCTTGGTAGTTGAGTACGTTGATGGAAGATCAAACTGTTGTTTTGGAGTAATACGAGAATAGTGAAAACATATTTATGTTGAGTGTGATAGCTAAAACCGTTGATATTTTATGACTGTAATTCTTTACAAGATATTCGAATACCTTGACTGAGTGTTCATCTAAAAGAATCAAGTAATTACTATGTTAAAATGAGTCATAATAATGTAATTATCACAATTAATGCTTTAATTGCACACATACTTCTGATGCCTTACCAAAACTTACACATTTATTTATATTTCGGATATATAACTTTATGTATGTATGATTTATACTGAATTACTTGAAACACCGAATTTGCTATCAATATATACATGCTTTGCGTCTTATAAAAGCTTTTCGCTCAATATTGTGCAGTGTAATACAAATGTATTTAATGTTTGGGTGTGTCACAGGCATTGAGAAATTATCCAGAAATATTGCTTTGTCTTTTTTTCTAATTCAATAGAAATATATAATATTTGATGATGTAGGTGTATTTTTGTAAGGAGATCATTAAAGCAACTGAACGTGATTATATTATGTATAAGTTATTCCAATACGCTTAAAGTATTAGCATGTTTATAAAAAGATTTATTGAGGTGGGCGTATGTTATACACGAACAATCGTATCATGTTAAAATTGCTTTACAGATACATATATGACAAAAGGCATAACAAATATATTTAGAGCTTAGTTTAATTCCCAAATCTCAGAATAAAATATGTGTTACTTATAAAGCGAGTAAGGGGAAATGTGAGCGATTTTCTATGAAAATATAAACACATACAAGTGTTCAAATTTGTTAAATATTTAAATCAAAATATGTATAGTTTGGTCATGGAATACTTGAGTATATACATATAACTTGAACAATAAATACAAAATAAAAATTAATGTAAACGAAGAAGATACGATACAATGTTAATATTATGAATTTAGAATATAGATTTATGTGGAATATTTTATTTTAGAAAAATATGTAAAATCAACAATTCAAAATTAGAAATTAGAAATTAGAAATAGCAAACGTGACACGTTTATGCTCAATACTCAGATGAAGTAAAACGCATACATTATTACATTTTATATAATTTCTATTTCACAATTAAAGCATATTAAATTATAGCATATTTTTACATAATTAAAACGATTATATTTTAAAGAACATATTTTAATTTAAACATTACTAGCACATTTATTATTATTATTATTAAATTAATAATATATATTATGTATATTAAATATTTCCACGTTTATTTGACTAAATATAATCGAACTATACATATTCGTGTTTTTATTAAAAATATAGCAAAAATAATTATAAAGCTTCTTACTGAAACTTTGCATTATAGTAGTAGCCAAATAAGAAGCTTTATAGTATGTGGGTAATCTTTCACAACAAGATATATATTAATATAAATGCATAAATTCGTAACATGGGTAACATTTTGTAATACTTCTTTTTTTCAGGAAAATTGTATTTTGTTTTGCTACTAAATAAGATTTTAAGCTTTATAAAATTGCCCTATTATCTCTACAGGTTTATTCTGTGAATTATATCAATTATTAATTAAAAGAGTGTTTAAAAATTATTTTGAATATCATCGAGAAAGATTATAAATCTTATATATGAAACGTAATCATTAATTATAAATTATAAATTACTGCCGAAGTTCTCTTTTATATATATATTTTGCTGTATAGGAAAAGTAATTATTTGCTGATCTTATTTATAAATTTTCTTTTGTCAAATCTACATAATATTCGTTTAATGCACATAATAATACTTATTTGTTTTAAGACTTGGGTATCCACATAATAAATTCATATAACGTTATACTTGAAGGGAATTATTAATAAAAAAACATCAAAGCTTTGAAAACAAGCAATGAACTAAAAAAGATGTTCTAATATTTATTTTCTGTAATTCTATAATTCGTAAGAAAGTATATATTATAGAAGCGTGTGGTCAGTTATGTGGATTCCATCTTAAATAATAAACCTAAAAATAACCTTATTTGACCTTGAAATAGAACCCAGTGTATCGTGGATTTACCTTTTGATCATAGATACAATATATAGTCAATTTAAGTTCAATGTTTTCGTTTTAAATACTATTATTTTATTTATATTTCAATAATACTCCATAATATTTTACAATTTGATTGAGTATATTTTGATGAAAATTAATTGGTGCCCCTGACACACGCATTTTCGTCACAACATTTCATATAAATGTCCAATTTTTTCATAAAATAATGTAGAATCATTAATTGAAAAGATGTAGCAAAATCAGTTTGATTTTTTTTATTTTTTTCCGTATAGAAATGTTGAATTGTTTATGTCATCATTTGAATACATTTAAATATAATATTCTTCTTAAATATCTTTCATCCTTTATTTCTTACGAATATGACATGTTATATTCAGAATATAAAGACGTTTTAGTCTATCAAACTATTGCTGCTCCAATTTCAGGCTTATTTTAGTTATATTTCTTTAAATTTTCAATTTTTTTTGTTAAAAAATAATTTTGTCATATTTTTAAACATTGAAAATGTTATCATTACATTATTAGAGATTATTTAATATTCTTCCAATCATTTTAATGATGAATTTATTTATAAAATTGTGTCTATATATGCTCACAAACTATGTATACATATAAGGGGTGGAGGAAAAATTCCTTGCCGTATAAGCTAGCGTCGAGCGACGTTTAGGGTGGGTGGCTGGGTCTTTCTGTGACGCTTAAAGCAGACGACATTAAAAAACGATACTTACCTTTAAAATCTAAAATAAAATTTGAATGTTTACCATTTCCATCGTATACGCGGAAACTAAATTTATACTATCAGTAAAGAAAGAACACAAAAACAAAATATTTGGACGCAGATGTAAAATATACTTTTAGAAACCATGCCATATGTAATAGTAGGTATGAAAGTTTTATTTATGGATTTTGAGAAAAAATCATGCTTCCTAATGTTTGATTGGAATGAAGACGCTAAGGGAGGGGGGGGGGTGGGTGGGTAGGTGGTTATATTCTTAACGTCGCTCGACGCTTACTTAAACGACAAGGAATTTTTCCTCCACCCCTAACTGACTTTAAAGACATTTAAATTTAAATAATTACAAATTAATTTATCAATTGGATTACATAAATTTACTAACTGATTAAAACATAGTGATTACAATTATTAAACAAAAGATTATTGGGAAGTTTAAATTCAATTGATTAGTAGTTTAAGTATGTTTAATTAAGTTGAGTAAATAGTTTAATCAGTAAGATTAAATACGTAAGACGATTAGTTTATTAAAATGGGGAACACATTGGAGACAATTTTTAAAATGTTCTTCCGAATTTCTGGATAAAAATTGTGAGTATATTTGACATTTTCCGGATTATATATTGTTTATTTGATGAATATTTCCTTATTACTTACTTGACAGAAACAAATTAATAAGCCACAGAATAATCCTCTCATAAATACGTTTATGTATTGAGCTGTAGAGAATTCTTGTGTGCTAATTACTTACATGATTAAATATAAAGTGGGGTATATAAAACCATTTTAAAACATTTTATAAAGCTATATTATACTTTCCAACTAACAAAAAGATCTACTAATACATAATTTTAACTTCTAATTCAACTTTTGATATAAAGCGACTTTTTAAGAGCTTATTATAAGTCGATTCATCCTTTAAAATCTTGTAAAATTTGTGCCTATTTCTAAATTGTTAATTTTATTAAAAGTTTGTCTTATTACATCTTTAGAGTCATTTACCTTGTTGACAGTTAAAAGATATATTCTTACTGGCAGAAAACTGTGAAGCTATAAATTATTAGTTTAGTTTTTGAAATGTTTAGAAGTTGTTATCTTCTATATATTATGTTAATAGATAATATAGAGTCATTTTTCGATTCTTAAATCAGCAAGTATTGGCTATTGTGTATTTATTTATTAATTAATAATTGATGATTATTAAATTTATATATATACCTATATTATTTCATTATACTTACCCATTTGTTTTAATTTATACATATTATTACCATATTTAATCTCCTTCATATCAGCTTCACCAAAACTTAATTTAAACAGTAGGACAAATATAGATTGGGATTCGTTTTATCTCCAAATCTATCAGTTTACTATAAACAAAAAATGTAATCCATTGATCGAGGTTGCAGGGGGTTATTTTAGAACTTATATATACAATTCATTAAATACAACTTTTAACTATAAAACTTATGTTTTAAAACCCTTCCAATAATTCAAATGCACAAAACTAAAACTAATAAAAGTAATGAAACGTTGATATCAATTTTTAAGGGATTATAGCTCACTTGTATTAAGAAAATAATCTATAATGCTTAAAGAACGATTTAACTTTAAGTTTTACCGTAAAGACAAAACGAAAAGCTTTTATGGCGCCTAATTTAAATCCTTAAAATCAAGAGAATAAGGAGGCCAGAGGGCTTTCAGCATGCGTTTAGTTGGCATCATCATATCCATCGAGACCGATCTCTATTGACCGCCGAACGATCGATAGCGTAGAATATAGGGGTGGGTACAAGAGCGAGAAATAAAGTAGAGGGAGACCCGAGAGAAGGAAGAACAGAAACTGGTTTGCTTGCTTGATTATAGTAGAAAGAACGATTGCTCTTTGAAAACAATTCGCCACACATTATTGCCAATAATTGTAAATATGTATGGATAATATATAGGTATATGATCGATAATAATAATAATTAGACCCGTGTTTTAATGTTCACAAAACAAAACAATTAAACACAAGAAAATCGAAAAGAAAAAACATCATTTCACAGACGCTGATATAGACAGGGGATAGGGTGAAGAGGGGGCAGGTTTCAATACTGATATTCATACTTATAGATAGATACAGAAAATATATATATATAATAATTTTGTAACTTCCGTGGTTGATCAACACCTATAATAGTGATTTCTAGAACCATTTCAAATAGGAATGCGTTATACGTACACAGCGCGCAATGTGAAGAAGATTAATGTATGGGTATCTCACTGTACAACAATAAAAAGTCGATAATATTAAATAGTCGCAGATGGAATAGTAATCTAAGTAAAGTTATTGATTGAAAATGTCGACAAAAATGGAATGCCAATAGAAATTAGATATCACGTTAATTAAAATACAATGTAAATATATGCGGAAATGGATGTATATATTTATAATACATATTCGTATAATATAATATAATACCAGAAAAAATATAATATCACAATTGAAGACAATAAAACTAACATATCACCAGCGAATATTTCTTTGTCAAAATTGGATTGATTTGATCAAAATCTTGATTTGGAATGGAACTGGGAGGTTTGTGTGGAAAGGGGAGGGGGGAGGGGGTGGGAGACAAAATGCCAGAAACCATTATGCGTTAGGGGTGTGGATGGCGGATCAGTCATGTAAACACCGTTGACAACTAGATTATGGTGAGTCTTGGAGGGATGTAGGAGGGAAATAAATTGAAATCTAGAAGAGGTCAATTAAATCAACTACTGTTTTTGATTTCACAAAAATAACGACATATCACCTGGAAAATCTTGGACTTATTTTGGAGGAGAGGGAGTGAGGATGGGAATGTCGTGATGAAAGCACACATGATGGGTTTCAAGGGTAACTGAGTCACAAATGGATTACAATACGCATGGGAAATGATCTTAGGAAAGAGGATAACTTTCCTTGGCGGTGAGTGACGAAAGAAAACCGCACAGAGAGAAGATTTCGTTTTAGGTATTGTTATCGGAAGATTTTGCGAGAAGAATTTTTGTTATCAAAGAAAATATTGTGATTGAGGAAGTGAGAAGAAGAATGAAATCAAAATTAATTTAATTAATGAAAATCTTATTTAATTATCTCTAGATATCTTGGTCGATAAACGATCCGAGAACGGCCTTGAAGACTGCCAAACGCTGTTGTATGCAGAATATGCATCGGCTGCAACATCATCGTCTAACCGCGCTTGAGGAACTTTTCAGACTCATGTTGACGTTTCACAACTCCCAGCTTGGGAATGATCTTCTCCATAGACTTAGGGAGCTTCTCGTAGGGTGAAACCTGGGTGCCGTGAAGCACGAGGACAAACTCCGAGAGAATGCCGTGGGTGAGGGCATCCTCGGTGTCAAAGGTGGCTGTGAGGCGCCAGACACCACGTGGGTTTTCGCCCCAGGTGTGTGTGGTCATGAAGGGCCACTTGGTGAATCCACGCATGCTGTCATTATCTCGGGGTCGTCGGCTCAGGATCATTGAGGTAGTTCCCATTGGCGAGGTGAGGAACAGGGTGACATCACCACGTCGTGTTGACTTAAGGGTGATGAAGGCCTGGACATGCTCCAGGAAATTTACTCGGTTTTCGAGGTCTCCAGCGCAGGCATCCGTGTCGAACTCAAGAACCAGTGCCCGACTGATGTTGAACACGCGTCTCTCCTTGAACTCACCGGCAATGCAATGGAATCGCTCAGGCACGTTCTTCCAAGCCTTTGCAACACGCACCATGTCTCCAGCATCCAAAACGCCATAGCCGAAAAGATGGTTAAACTCGAGGCCAGCGCCGTTGATGGTCCAGTTGTGGTGACCTTCGCGATCGTACAGATGGTTTCGCTTGCTCGTGAGCACAGTCAAGTGCTGCATGTCGCGCCAGTTAAGGTTGGAGTTCGCCTCAAGAGCCAGAGCAAAGACGCCAGCAGCTTCGGGAGCAGCAGCTGATGTTCCAGAGTGGTGGAGGGTGCAGTTGCCATACAGATCCACGGTTCCTACACCAGCATCTAGGGTAAACCATGCTTTTCCGTTGGAGAAGGTAGAGGCGAGGGTGGAACTGCAAGATTCATCGTAGCTGGCAGTCTGTCCATCGTTGGTAGCTGAGTTGATGCTGATGGTCCACATGCTTGCCGCATATCCATCGCAGTTACAGTCATCATCGGGACCGCCATCTCCAGAAGCCCACACGTAGATGTTTCCTCTACCTCCACGTCCCTTGTTCACACCATCGACAATCGCACTCATTGTCTCGTTTCGTGGTCCATCAACAGTCTTTCCATCATCAGTGGGTCCCCAACTAGCTGAGTAAATGTGGATGCTATCCCGATCGTGGGACATGGCCGCCGCCTCGATCAAATCCGTCATGTAGGGCTGATCAAGCATTCTCAGACCGGCTACCTTTGAGTGGTAGGCGACGCCAACACCACAGATGCCGTTATCTCGAACAGCGACGATCTCTCCGGCGCATCGGGTACCATGACTGTTGAACCAATCGTCAGTGTACCGAGGGAAAGGGTAAGGGTCGTTGCTGCTGAAATCGTAGCTGCTCTCGGCATTGTAATTTGGTGCAATGTCGGGGTGAAGGTAATCGATTCCATCGTCCATAATGGCTGTAGTGATTCCTCGGCCAGTGATTCCGCTAGCCCAGGCGGCCATAACATTGAGATCCAAGTCTGGTACACCTTCCGCTTGACCGGTGTTCTTAATGTACCACTCTTTCTTGAACAGAGGATCGTTGGGTTCCTCGTTATTAGCGGCAGCTTCGTCCATGACTTCGGCATCTGCCTTAGGACGGTTTGGAACTCCCTTCTTCAGTGGTCGTTCTGTGCGTTTAAAACCTCGCTTTTCACGTCGATAACCTGGCACCTGGACAGCGCGTCGTATGCGTGGGTGGTCGTTGAGGGCTTTGTGCTCTGCTGGACTGGTGGTTGTATGCAGTTTGGGAACTTCAGGGTGCTCGAATACGTACTCATTAGATCGTTTGAGATGCTGGCGGATTAGCTTGAAGCCGGTCTCTTCGGCAATCCGTTTGGCCTCTTCTGGACTTGCCTCTCCGTGGAAGACCGTGTGCCATTGGTTGGTGATGACTTTGTCGTCATCATCGGCAGTGCAAGTAGAGCTCAATAGGGCTACAACGGCAAGCACAACACTAAAGGCCACATATTGAAGATGCAGCATACTATATTCTCAGATATAGAAGATAAGTAAAGTTAACTTTTGCCTAAGTAAAATAAAACACAAATACACAAGTATGGGATCTCTTCGAGAACACGAAGTAGACTCCCGATTGCTAGGTATAAGCAACGAAACTGTGGATAACAGAGGATGTGGCAGTCTTTTTCCTACCGCCAGTTGAATGTTGTAATTCCAGCTAACTTGCGAGTAGGCCAGAAACCTATCCTATTCTTTCTGAGTCGATTTAAAACGATTGGATAGCGGAGAAAAATGAGAAACTAGAGACAAGTGACACCGATATCGGTGTCCCCTAGTTGAGAAAGGAGCGCAAGGCAGTGTGCGCAATATGAGTCGAGAATCAGAGTTCCTTCCAAGAGCGAGGAGGCAGCGCAAGAACTATTTATAAGCAAACAGCCTCTCACTAACGACTGTCGTCATATTACCTACGTATTGAAGCTTCGACTATTTCAAAGATAACGGGAAATGGAGAGAGAGAGAAAATGCGAGAAAAGAATGGAGATAGTTAGGCGAGAGCAAGGGGATTGATCGATTAGGTTCTTGTTGTTATCCCTTTTTTCCCACGCAATCTCCCCCGTTGAGAGGATTTGGGCTGTGCCGAGAGCCTATAGAAGAGGCAATATGCTAGAGTAATGGACGTGGAAGAGAAAGATAAGGCAGGAGAGCCTGAAACAGGTCGCCAAGGTAACGGATAGAATTGGAGTAGTTATGTATAATCCCTATTTAATATTATTTAGCTGGTGCACAAGGTCTGTCTGCCTGTAACTGAAACTCTCTAACAGGCTCATACATTATGAACAGGCGGGAGTTAATTTTTGGAATATTTCTTACTATTACAGCCTTGGCGCTCGAGTCCCTATGGTTTGTGAATTTCGACTCGGACGTGGCAAAAGTCATTCCTTCCGATGTTTTTTCGGAACGAAAAAAAAGAAATTAGAAAGTGCGGTTGCAGTCGCAGTATAACAGAGCTACAGCAGTACCCTCTACAAGTAAAGGACTGATTTTCAATATACAGGCATGGTAATGAAAGTCTAATGGCTTGTGATGCATGTCTTTGCACTAAAGAAGAAGGAAATTTAATCATGATTTGCTTTGTAGTTACCCCC
>JAYRBW010050114.1:0-32033 GCA_036023295.1 Invenusta paracnida
ATACCTATAAAGTGAACTGTCATTGGAATCAATTGATGTTTTAAAATATATTACAAATATAGTATATTTGACATATAATGTATATTGACAGGTTTTTTAACAGCAAATATAGTCGCCGAAATTTTACTGTAAAGAAAGGCTTCTTAGAATATACCTACCAACATTTTGAGGCGTATTTTAAAATTTAGTTACGAAGACATGTTTTCTCCTATAATGTAGAGCTCATGTATAATAAATAGGAGCTCATCGAATTGTGTTTTGAAATTAATAAAATGTAAATTCATCTCTTTAAAATATAAAAAAAATCCAGTTTTGGTATGGTTTTCGCATTTAACCCCATCACAAGAGGTTTTAAAGTAAAATATTTAATATACTCACCGTTTTAATTTAAATAACTTGCCTTTTAAATTATTGGGTGTCCGAGAAAAATTATATTTCCTATAATTAAATACAAATTTGTTTTAATACAAAAAAAAACTGAGTTAGATATCATATAAATAAGAATAAAATATATGTTATCAAAGTTCTGAAATTGCTCTTCTTTAGACTTATAAAATAAATTAAAATGATACATTATTAAATAATTTATTAGTAATAAGATTGACAATTATATCTTATAGTTTAGATAATACCGTCTTAGCAAACAGTCTTCAATTTGTTTGAAGTGTGCATAGTATAGTGTGTAAGCATATAACAGAACTAATAGTAATAATATTAGAGGATAATAATAAACGGAAAATCATAACTTAAACATAATTTAAAGCATAACTAAATTATTTTGATGTTTACTTTTAATCAGTAAGATAATTTCAAAGACATTAGACTAATATATAATATTATGATTAGATTAATATTTAAATGTTTTTGGATAAGTCTCATTTCTATACAAAAATAAAATTAAACTTAAAGACTGTGAAACATATTTTTAATATGACGATCAATTTAATTATCTAATTTTACAGTAAATATTCATAAGACCAAAAATCCATCCATTTTATCAATAACAGGTACTTGTTATTGGTGTAAATACAATTAATAAATTAATATTATCTACTACTCAATACATTTATCTATGAGAGTAGAGGGTATCTGGTAAAATTAAATAAAGTTAAAAATCTCTACTGATACAGCACATGGCTAAAATACATAGCACATGCTATCCTTAGAGCTTTTTAACTTTATTTAATTAATAAATTGTTGAATAAGTTTAAATAACAAGATATAATTATTGATAAAATTGGGATTTTTAACCCGATTGATTTTTACTGTAAATAAGTAGGAGTCGATCGTAGAGTAATCTTATTAATCGATTTTTTTTCATGGAGTCCTCGATAGAAATGTTTTCTTCGTACAACCTAGTTAATTTAAAGAAACACAATACACATGGACATTGTTTGCATACGTTGAAATATTATAAATAGGAATAATTAACAAAGTTTTCAACGTACATGATATATACCTATATATATATATATGCACATTAACTTGCATTATTATTAAGCGCTCCTTTTTTGAATTATACTATTTTATTGTTTTGTGGTTTTTATTTCTCCTTTTATGTCACTGTTTTGTGTAGGTGGGCATTTAATTTTGTGGGGAAAATTCTCAACTTCAATATGTTACGCTTTTGTTTGAGAATAATTAATTTGCGTGACCTGTAAGATTTTTCTTTTCGTTATTGAATAAACTAATTTCTAAACTACTCAACAGGTGGGCGGAAATTTCATATAATTGTATACTCTTCTATATATTGATAATTTGTACTAAATGTCTATCTGTAGCCTTAACAAGTGGATTTATTGCCATATTTTTTATAATTTTGATTACATTTTTTCTTTCTTTTTTGTATTAATATATTGTAATTAAGAATCATGCAAAAAAGCTATTATCATATTATTTAACTAACAAAATATTACTACAATGTTCAATTAATTATTCTTTTAATCTAATCACAATATTGTTGATATATAAAGTTAAATCACTTTTCTAATGAGTATAGATTTATTTTTTAGAAACTTTATAATGGGCTGTGTTTAAATTATTATTTGACTGTTAATCGGTATAATTAAATTAGTATTTGTACTATATTACAGTTTTGTATATTTTTTATAATTAAACATTCTGGGTTTAAATAAGGAAATATCACATTTCGGAAAGAAAGTACAGTGACTTAGGTTTGGCATAAAAATATGAAAAATGCAGAAATAACGAAAGTAGTCATTAATAATGTCTCATTAAATATACCAATTTTTAATTCTGTTTTAAAATATACATTTTCATGTGTTTTGTAAATCTGATTTTATATTTCTTGGAACATTTCCCAACACCGAACAGCAATAAAATGTTTAGTAGCAGCATTATATTTTACATAAAACGTTAAAGTGAGTTTTGTAGCTTCAGTATATTTCTCTATTCAGCTTATAAACAGAATTGTTTTAATTCAAAAATTAGAAATAAGAAGCCAATAAAAAACCATTAAAAATATCTCGTTAAAGATTAATGAGAGGTATGTTGGCATTATCCTCATGTCAGTGAAAACGAAGTACAATACAGCGATTATTGTAAAGATGTGAGATTATTCTCGATAATTAGTGTCACTCTGACATTTTTTACGACACATCAGTAGCTTCTGTCAATTTGAGAATTCTTTGTTAAAGAGAAAATATCACTTTCAGCATGTTGTAAATCGCCATGCATTGAATAATTTTTTTGAAAAGCATTTTGTAAGATTTTCTATTAAGTATATACTTTTCTAAAAAAGTGAATATGCTTTTATTTGATTCTATTTAATTATAAGTATTATATAGTTGTACAGAAACCTAAGGATAACTTTTGAATTATATTTTCCATTTCCAAAATTTCTACATAATATGATTATCTACATTGCAATACCTGCAGTAAAAACTTCAAGAGCTACTATCTAAAAATAGTATCCATAGAGTTAAGTAGTCAAAATCAACATCAAACTAAGTCTTTATTAGCCTACTTCAGCAATGCTTAAAGTGAATAGAGTAAAAATACAAAAAATATGACCAATACGTGATTTACTAAATTAGTTTATTAATAAATACTTAGATGTAATTTACCTAGTTCCTCTTATTTAACAGGCATACAAAGCTGTACAAATAGTTTAATCTTTCATTTTCTATTGTTTATAGCAAACACTGAGATTCTATTTAAATAGAATTGCAATAATTATAGTGATATATTTTTCGTAATTTCAGTGACTCACACTGGTAATCAAATAATATATTTTTTTATATAATTTTAATCCACCTTTTTCTATACGTTAAGTTTTCTTTATTTTTCGGTTTATGAGTTTATATATGTATATTGAAAAAAAAGAAGTTTGTTTTTACATTTTCTAAATATACGCCTTGAGGCTTTTTTTATTTTATGTCAAATTATTGTTAGCTAATGTTACCGCAGACAAAGAGGTTTATTTATAGATATTCAGAGAAGTGAAGATATTAAAATAATTAATTTTGTCTGCGGCAAAAAAACTGTAGACATTTTATCTTCAATTCATGTGCTGTACATAAATAAGTAAGAGTTTTAGACTTGAAGAATTTATTTTTACCTAAACATTATATTTAAAAGCAAATCTAAATATCAAAATGTATTTTGGGGTAATACATTATATAAATACAATATAAAATAATATATTCTGTTCTATTAATAAATTTCAATGAACTAAAAGAAATAGATGAATATATAAATAATATATATTTGTGTGTTTTCAAACTTTTGTCATCATTGATGTAAATTGTAATACTACTATTATTGTGTCCTCATAATCAGAAAATAACGAATAACTTTTTGCATTTCAATTATTTCAGGTAACTAACATTTACAACACATTTTTATTAGATAAATCTGATTGCACCTGGAAGTCGGCCATCTAATCAACACAATGACTCAGACTGACTGGCCATGTGACGTGTACAAAAAAACATATTTTTAGTTCATTTTCTACTCAGTTTATTTTTTGATCGGTTATCAATTCTTAGGCTGTAGCCTTTATGTATATATAGGATCCTGAAAACACGTGCCATCTGTCTACCTGATTGTAAATACCGCCATGTGTTTCGGTCTAGAAGGAAAACTATGAAAGATGCGTGATTGATCCTTTTTAATTGTAAGATGCTTGGATCTTCGAGAAAGCCCTTCACCCTTTGTCGTCTGGCTTTGACTTCCTTATCCTTATCAAGGTATAAAAAGTTCTAACTAGCCGCCGTCTGCGACGCTTTTTAAAACTTCTCTATGGACTGCGTAGCACTTATATACTATGATGTCGGGAATTATGTGACTGTTACTGGACTTTTTGTCCCAAATTTAATCATTTAAATTTCGTAACAATTTCATTATGGTAGGTGTATTTATCCTATTTATTTTTTGTATTTTTGATTTCAAATAATAAGAATTTTTTTAAATGGACGATATAATTCAAATAAATGTGCGCGCCTAGGCTTTGTACTGTGGAATAAAACGCCATCTTCCTTATTCAGATATATGACTATATGTATTATATATATATATAATATGTAATAATTATATGTATATAAGGGACAGTTTAACTATTTATAGATTAATTACTGTTTACATAACTCTTATTGATCGATTTAATCTTTGTTTTACTAACTTAGGCATACGGATTAATTTATTTAACCCTGAAATTATTACATATTTGAATAAAGTATGTTATAGTTTATAATGCCTCTTGTGGTCCACTGAAATGCACTTTTGCGACATATAAAAATTGTTAATCAAGGACTTAGATGACTTCAGGATAAAAAAAGCATGCGACTTGAAGGAAAAGATTGGTAGGGAGGGGACTTACACTGAATTAAGCAGTGCGCTCATTATTTGATCAATGTTTACCATCATGCATATATAATGATGATCACTGAGAGGTGGAATATTAAATTGTTTACCTTATTAGATAGGTACTCGACGTGTGGGATGTAATTCTAGTAAATTCGCTATATATCCACCTGCGTAGAATTTATAATAAGTTTATGAGTAGTCGTAGTGGATTGTTTCTATCTGTCTAACTAACAACAAAGAGAGGAGAATGTACGTATGTTTAATAAATGAGCTCACACACGGATCAAAGAAAAGCCAATTACATGGCTTTGTTTTGATTAGGACAGCCCACTAACACCCAACTGGTTGTGTGTGTATGATTAAGTACATATGTCTGGTTAACTAACCCAAACATCCTGCACTGCTATTAATATATACGAAAAATAGCATTTCTGGCATAAACTAGCATTGTACGGTTTGTGGTATTAAAATAATAAAACTAAGAGAAAATTGGAAGTATGCAAAAATAATATTATATAATGAAACACAAATCAAATGTCACTCTTAGATATTGTTCATTTTTCACAAATTTTTTGTAATATAATATTGTGTTTAAGAACACGTAATTTATATATATAGCAAATATACATTATTATTTATTTTTTCAATCTTTTCAATTTGTTTTAATTTTAATTTTATTTATTATTGCGGCTAAACGCTGTCTCTATAACTTAAGTATTATATACATGTTGAATATACAAAAGTAAATTTAACAATTATTTATATATACTATAAAGCAGTAGTATGCTTATTCTCAGTAATAATATTTGATTAATAATTATGCAATAGATTAATAATTTTATAGTAAGATATCTTTCACATCTCAAAAGAGCATTATTTCATAAATTTTACACTGAAACTTTTTTTTGATAACGATGTTTCGTTTTTGATAGTCGAAAAGTATGGCTAGCTTTATTATAATATCATTTTACGTTAATAAATTAAAATGAATAGCCTAAATTATTGTTCGTCCAAAAAATTTCGTATGAATTATTGTTTATATCTATTTTATCATTGTATTTATTTTACAAAAAAATTGACGATTTTTTATGTTAGATTTAGTGTTACTTTAATGTATACATTTGTAGTGTTACGTCCACTTGTTCACGTTTTTAGTAGTGGGCCATTTACTGGGGACACTTTTCTATCTTCTACAACAACTGGAGAAAGATTTGCAACAAAAATCGATAATGGCCTGTTACCAATAAAAACAGTAGCAACAACAATACAAGTAGAGAGCACTCACAGCAGCCACAATCGACCGCCAACAAGCCTAGACCTCTCCAATGAAACTCCCTCATCTGCCTTCGAACACTTTTCTCTGCCTTCTCCATTCGTCGTTGCTACGGCTGACAGCACTCCAATGTCACCGGATCTCCCACCGCTGGGCCTGTATAACAATCCTGTTAGCCAATCACTCGGCATCATTTCCACGTCACTATCGTCCTGTACAGCTGCTGCCCCACTCAAGCCGCCTAACCAACAGCTACACGACACGTCACGGCGCTCTAAGTCTTGCTACAGTCCGAGCCCCTCTCTCCCTGCTGTGATTAGCGGTCAGTCGAACTACAAATGGAGTCGAGCCACGTCACCAACCACGACTATAACGGAGTTGAAACGTCAGCAGTGGGCTGGTCTGTCATTGGATGCTGCTGTTGAGAATCAGAGATCCAGTATGAATACGCCAATCGATCAAAAGGCCCAGTGGAACCGCGGACTTTTGGGACGGTCGGTTGACACATTATCTCTCTCGCTTGGCCTGTCACATGCTGCCGTTAACACACACTATATTGCTGAAATTAATGCTCTGCTTGTATATTTGCCTAGACCTTACTTATTTTGATGACCTGATATTTTTTTTCAAACAACTTATCCTTTTAACTTATCATGGTTACAATTTGCTTACTTCGGTAGCCTAAAGCTTTTAAAATCAGCCCTTAATCCTTAATTGCTTGTTAGTTTTTACCTGGTGCTGCCACTGCTTTTGGATATCTGTTATGCTTGTATTTTAGTTGTTGCTTGTTGTTCTTGTAGCGTTGAAAAACTCGTTTACAATATTGAGTCTATCGTTTTAAAAAGGCACACTCTTAAATATTGAATAAAAAATGAAATACATTTACTTTTCTTAGTATTAAATCTCGTTTACAATAATACTAAATTTATTACATATAGTTTAATGATATTACACTATTTTATATATAATAATTTGTTATCCAGCAATTGGCTTATTGATTATTATTAGTTTCGCATGTATTATGTTTATATTATGTATTTTCTTTTATTTGGTCACATTTTTTATTAGTTTTTATACAAAACTGCACCCAATTAGATTCCTAAATAGTAATCATAATACTGTAATTACACATTAATATTATAACTAAGAATGCACATTAAAAAATAGAAATCGAAAAAGTAGGCTACAGCCAACCACACCAAATGTTAAGACAACGGGATTTGCTGTTGTTTAAATTTTGGGTGTATTAAAAATATAGTTTCTATATATTGGTGAACCTATTTGAATATAATAAAGGTGGATTACAGTATGTTTGTGTTTTGTTATATAAAATTTGAACTTTAAAATTTGAACTGCGTCATTTTATTTACGGTGTATACATATTGTTCATTTTCAATTTTGGTCTGTTCCGTACTAGTAATTTTTATCAATGCTCATCAAGAGAATTAGCGTTCTTATGTGTTACTACTTACAATGAATGTAACTCCTGGCTGTTTGTAATCCTTGTTTACGGCATAGACTAAGACAATTACATTTAATTGAATTTGAACATGGTTAAATTAACAAGTTTATGCGCTATATTGAATATATTTCTGTATCCACCATCAATGCCATTTCCGTTTAATTTCAACATTTTTAACATACCTTTCACTATACCTACAGTACATAATACATACCAATAGTTATCATGGCATTGTTTCTCAAGAAAAAACAAATTTATTATGCTGAGAAAACATAATACGCTTCCATTCACAATACAAATTGTATGCTGTCTCTACTTACTACTAAATATAACAAATGTGAGGGTCTACCTTTTGGTCAGGTATAGCAATATTATAATATGTTTGTTGGTTGAACGTGGATACAAATAGGGGAGGGTTATATTACCATTGTGCTTTTTTAATTCAAGCAGGTAATCGTGAATTTATATAATATGTTTATCTATCCGAAAAAATTACTTATACTGTCTATTAGTTTGAATATAATATTGGTGCTATATATGTACATATGTATTTAGTAGATTCGTTTCTATAACACAAGTATATATATATATATACCTTCATATATTATAGGACATGAGATTTGGAGAGCTAAATTTAGCCTGCGGACTTTTAGCGTCGTTATCTTCTTGTCTCCATGTCGTCAGCATTTCTATGGGTACCTTTCTATCAGCTCTCCTCCTGTGCGCTGGTGTTGGATAGTACTGATTCTGTTTCCTGATATACTATATCTACATTCATTCATAATATTCTTACTTGTGTATGGGATGCAAAATGCGTCTATATTTAGCTCAACAGTGCCATAAAATATGATAGATTTCAGGCATGTTTGTGTGCGTATGTCTTTAGTTATTTAGACGTGTATCTTATGGGTACTCTGTATAGCTCGATAATGATAATTTAGTATGACTCGTCTGGGATATTGCACTGAAATCTACCCCCCCCACCCCTCTATCTTTTTTTCATTTAAACTGGATCTGCGTTTGATGGTGATTAGACTGTTAAAGTTTACATCAAAATAAGCCATAGAGTCAAAAAAGACATGAATATCACCTATATGATAAAAAATCTAGGTGTTTCTACCGATGACCTACAGTCTTATTCAGTAACCATAACGATCGAATGAGATAAGGCATGTCTGGCGCAAGGATACATTATCCTTGCACTAGCAATATACACGTTTTTTACGTTTTACACCACCGCCTGGGGCTGTCAGTTTTGCTTTTTTGGTATCCCCCTTTTCCTGACTTTCTTTGCTTCTTCCTCTTTCTTTACTATAAAAGTCCTTTGCGGTTGAAATTGGTGTCTTGTAGAAGATCCATCATGCTCAATAGGTATTTAGAATATTACCTAAACTTACTATATTGCTAATCGATAGCTTATTATGTACGTATTCTGGTTTAGTTCCCATATTTTGAAGGAACGTGCAATAGGTTCAATTAATTATGCTCTATGCAAAAATAGCAATTATGGAAAAGGTACCCACATGTTTGTTGAACATTAGTTTGTTTTCTTATTGTATATAGATTGATTTGTTATAAATTACTTGGATTTCTTTCCAATAATGGAATGACTTTCACGTTGTGTTACAATCTATCGTTGTAGTAATTAAGACATTTATTTCTAACTTCACCGAGTAGTATCGAGTGCAAAAAAATATAAATTCTTTAAATAGAATTTTTATAATCTTGTGTTTATAAAGTAGATATGTACCTATATATTATATGAAATAATTTAAACTGAGACAACTTTTGAACTCAAAATTGATGTAACGTTAGCTGTATAATTATAATCTCTGTTTTGAGGATAAACAATATAAATATTATATCAACAGATTTAATAATTAAAAAGTTTTCACCACGTGAATTTAAGAAGACAGTTTTACACGCTCTAAGATTCCAATTTATCATTGCCCAGGCATTGTGGAATTTGACAATCTGATTTATTTGTCGAAAAAATTTGGTCCAAATAATTTGTGAATACATTTTTTTCAGTTTTATTTCTCGATTATATATAGTAAGTACAATATTTATGATTTTTTGTAATAAAAGTTGCAAAGATTAAAATTCAAGTTTAAAATTTGCATGTATTCTTTAGTTAGGTTAATATTTATTACTTGTTTCCAATATGATAATAATAACAGTAACATACATTTTATGTATTTTTTGGGGGTAACATATTATTACTCAATTTGTGAAATGTCGATATTATGAGATTGTTTTAGGTAGAACTCCACTACTTAAAGGATCTACTGTAACTTCATTTTACCCTCTCAGGTACACACGTCTGGTCGCACGTCACCCTTGGGCTGTCATCTTTGGGGTTCTCCTTGTCTCTGTCGTACTGATTGTTGCCATGATACTCAAATGCTCACTTCCTAAATTTGGTGAACCTTCCGAGGTAAGAATATAATACGTTCACTAGCCTGTAATACGGGGTGCTGCGTCGACGTATACTGTGAAATGCTCTGTTTTTTAGAGTCATTGTTTTGAGTTATTTTAAACATTAGAACCTATAGAGGATAATGTATGTAAAAAATATTGTTTTTAGGAAAATATAACATTTTAATTAACCTTTAAGATTTCATTTGCTAATTTTAATAAAGAAACAAATATGATAAAATTTAAGAGCGAAGGCGCATAATTACAATCGTCATAATCTTTGTAATCGACTTTTACCTATATGTGAAAAAATCAAAAAGCGTTCTAGAGCACTTATTTTCTGCGGCCACTAGATTTTATTTGTATTTTTTAGTTTTCTTGAAAACTACAATTTATTTACAGTGAGATGTATTTTATAAGATTATAAAATCCAACAAAATAAACAATAAATATTAATTTTATAGATTTAAAAATATACTGTATTCTATTATATAGGTAATTGTCTTTGTAAAGATTTCAAAACATTTTAAAGTTAGATATTTCAATTCATACTATGCTCATGCATTGTTCATCTACCAGAGTTTTTTTTATTAAGCAAATTAATGATAAAGTAATATTTATTAATCAATCATTTGGTATACTTAACAAGTAAATATTTATTTAAGAAGATGTTGAACGTATATGCAGAACATATAGCAAATAACAACACAAGCATAGTTTCAATCAATTGTACATTAAGGTAAATGCCTATCTATATTTAGTTGATGCAGTTGTTATCCGGAATCCAAATTTAATATTTATTAAAATTGGAACACCACCTTCAAATCGGATTAGCAGCTTTAACAGTAATATTTTAAACTGTTACTTCAAACGACGATTCAAGACCTTTTTAAAATTTATATTTACCGAAATATTTATATTTTTAATCCGTTCTTTAAAAAAAATCCCTAAATTATTTTAAAGATGTCTGCTCCAATTTATTGTGAATAAATTATGGCAGTATAAATTAGGAATATGTGTGTAACAGGCGGATATATATTATAAGAAAATTTATGAGAATTCTAGAAATATATTTTATAAATTATTGTCGAACGAAAATATGAACAAATTTTCTTCGACTGCCTAATTCTGCTTCGAGCAGACTTGTTAAAGACATCAGCTTATAAGATGAATAAATGAAATGGGTTAGAAATAAATGTGATTAATATTTCATGTGAATAATTTCAAGATGAATATCTTCTTCTTAATGTTGATGTTTAAGATGATACTATAAGCTGGAGAATATGTGTATATATAAGTTAATAAAAGGAACGAATATATATATATATATAGTTATTAAATCAATTCCAGTAAAATATGTATTAGTTCCGGACATGAATATAGCTTTATGAAAATTTATACTGCTCACTTTTCTCGCAACAGAGAATGATTTAATTAATTAACGTAATGCAATTATAATTCTTCATAAAGATATGACCAAAAAAATTCCAACAATTATAAATAGAAGAATACGTTTTTCGAAATATTTTATCGCTCCACTTTTAGCATGCATACATACATTGATGTTATAAGAACTCGTTTATTTGGTTATTATTTTTATTTATTTCATTAAAAATATCTTTTAGTGTGATTTCAATTGTTAAGGCGTTAACAAGGTCTTTAATCATAAGAATAATACGATGGTGCTTACTTCATTTAAAGTAATAATTAGACAACCAACTGTCGGATCACATAGAACTGCATTGGACTTTAACAAGGTTTTCGTTCGAATATACTTTAGTACCGATGATGTGTACTTATATTTTGTATAAAACGCATTTGTTTTATGAAAGCTACAACTTTTTAACTTATATATGAGAATCATTGAGAAATGTTTAATAATTTATAAAGCTGGGATATTTTTCATGTTAGCGTTTTTTGCAACAACAAAAAACATGCTAATAAATTTTGATTGGAAATTTTTGTACTAAAACGGATTTAATGAAAATATATAAATTTATTTAATTTATAAATTTTTCCTTTTTAAATGTATGATTTAATTTTCTTCAGAGCATAAAAATGTTTTTATTTTTAGGTCTCTCCAGTTGTTACGTTTGTGTTTCTTTCCATTTAAAAAAAAAATAGTTTGCAACAATGTCAGACATAGCGGCTATATACTTGTATAATGTGAACCATTTTTCAATTCTTCGCCGCAATGTATCAAATATTTACATTTCATTGTGTATCGAATAAATGTTAAAAAACCGTCATCTTCCTTGCACTCGACACGAGCTGTTTGTGAAATTGGGAGTCTAGCTACGAAGTGTGTGTTCTCTGCATTATATTCAAGTTTAAAAGTGTTTGAGACCTGTAAGACTGCTTTTCATTGTTGAATTAATTTGTTAATTTTTGAAAAATGAACCGAACAAACGTCCATCTACGTTGAGGTTATCGAGTGTAAATGATGAATAGTTTGTTTATTTTGATGAATGTTTGTTTTATCAACATTTCTCTTATTAATACACAGTTTTCAACAAATTGTTTTTATTAATAGTGAAAAGAAGGTTTTATAAAATCTTTGAAAAAAATTTGTTCCTATTTAAATTATCAGATTTATAAAGTTATCGTCTTAATTATAGAGCCTTAAATAGCGTTAAATTAAATGTACAATCAGTGACATTTGATAATATTACTTCTGTTATTAATAATATTTTTAATTTTCAAATGACAGGTTCGTTATATGTGTGTATATTATTTAATGTGTTCATAATATGATATTAAATATTAGTAAATGCTAAACATATTTGTGAATAATGACATTTAGCTAATTTTAATTATCAGGAAAATAATATATAATTAAACAAAAAAATACAGGTGTATTTTCAGTGTAATGTTGCATAAAACTAGTTGATAACAAATTTTAATTTTTTACTGCAATTTTTGGGGGAAAATACAACTTTTGGTTGTTTGAAATTAATAGTCTGTTCAAACCACCATAAGTTGTATTTTTGAATTGATTATAATCAATTCAAATGATTAAAATTGCTCTTTGAAAGGTTAACCTTTTTTGTTTGTTTGTATCTTTTATGACTTTACTTTATTTTTTGTACAGTTAAGTTACCAAATCTATTTGGCATAGAACATTTTTAAATCTAAATTCCTTCCCAACATATAATTATATATACAACAAGAACGCGTCAAGAAATAGTAAATAGGTATAGGTAGGAAGGTTATTTTCAGCAAAACCAGGATATAACTTGAATTCTACTCATTCCAATACCTATCCCTCGAAACATAATCTCCCGGTTGCATAGGAACACCCGGCCATACACTGTGCGGCTTTCTCTCCTTCCACTTGAAAATGCTAACGACTCTCAAACTTTATGATCTAGTGACGTCAGTGTTTAATCGACTTTTTTGTTTATTTTTTATATATATTATGTATAGCTGTGTATATTTTCTTAGAAACTTTCTTACTTACCTTGGAATAATAAATATTAGTATGTGTTCCTGGCATGTATTAGAAAAATATGAATATAATACAGATAATATTATGTGTATGTATATTTGTATTAAACAAGAACTCAAATTCGGCTCTATTCCAAGAACGGAAATTATAATCACATAGTTTATATTTGTTCTATGAACATTACTTAATAATTTTATATATATTGCAACTTTACATATTATTTAGCAAATATTTGATTACTATTTGTCCCCTAAATATGAATCGAATAACTCTTTCTAAAAACACACGAAGAGAAGAGAGAAACAACGAAATTTGTACAGATATCTTATTTGTAACAGTAAAATTTCAAAGCTATTTACTTAGTTTGAACGATAAAATTTTGTTATTTTTCCGAGTAAATTTGTATGAAAATTAAAGCATACATCGTCATAAGAGTATACTAAAATTACAGCTATTGAATAATTAGTACATACTTATACTAACATGCATTTTTATATAATTAATAACTAAGTAAAGGATCCGAATTTAATATTCTTTTCTTATCATTATAATATGTCTACGTTACATATATTATACTTTTCGCAGTACATTAATTATTACTTTGTTATTGTATCATTTTTGAACTCTATGTTTGCCATTTTGTCTGGCTAAATTTGCAATAGTAGTACTATTAAAACTATTTTAAATTTGACATCTTTATAATGAGACAAATGTACAGTAATATCACCACATTGACTATTTATACTTAACTCACTCATACAAGCAAATTTGTGTATCATATTTTTATAATATATTTTTTCAAATATTATTTTTGAGATTAAATATTTCACGTGTTTGCTTATAACATCCCAAATCTAACTGAATTGGACTTCGTTAACATTTTTCTTAAGATACATTTTATTTTCGATAACATATACCTTTTTCTAAATATATACATATATACATACAAAGAACATGTTTTTAGTTAGAGGGCATTACCGTTTTGCTGGGAGTGACTGTGCAGAAAATATTATTTATATTATAGTCGTTATCGGTCAATAATATTATAGGCTAATGATAGATGACTGCGTGGTCTTACTTTATAATTTGAATATGTTGACCTTTTAGACATGTACATATATTCCTTATTTTGGTATATCTTAGTCATTTGTATTTTCAAATTCTGTATGAGCATGTAAAGACCAATATATTACATATATTATTCACAGCTTATAAACATTATATTAATTGTTAGGTTTCGGACTTAAATCTAGAAAATTAACAAACACCTTTATATTATCTATAATATTTTTGGTAGATTCATGACATCACTTACTTTTTTAGGCTACATCATTTATATTTTAATTTTGCTGTTCAGTTAATACAAGCCAATAGCAACTGATTTTTTCTTTTGTTTAACTTTAACATTTGTAAAGATCCAATTCAAACACATAGATATATATATAACTCACAATTTATTTTAACACACAAGCAGACAAACAGATTGAGGGAATGATATAAAAACATATTTTTAATTAAATGCAACTTGTTTGCATTCATAATTACGTTCATGATTTTACGTATTTTTATTTTGTATATACGAAAATCTCGCAGTAATCTATTTTTTTAAATAGTCTAATACATTTTTTAAATATTACTCTTATATATAGCTTGTTTTTGGAGAAATGTTTTCAATTAATTTTAAACATTGGTGTATTAAATTTGGGTAAATATCTTCTTAATAGTGACTTATAAGTCATCTAATTGTTTATGGAAAGCTCGAACTCTTTTTGCACCGAGAAGTACACTTTGAATAACGACGTTATGCCAGTATTTGCTAATTTATTTATTGACTTAATATTGTTAGCATTTAAAGCAATATTCCCAAAATGTCATTTATATTCAGTTTTATGTTTACTTAGGTGGTATATGCTTGATATTTTTCGTAATTTTTCGTAATTTCCATATTTTGTTCGTGTTAACACGTGATCTTATCATTTTTGCTAATATTGTAATAATTTATGCGTTCTACTATCTGCATGTCCATGCAAGTCCATGAAATTTGTTTATACTGAACACTATCAAGTTAAAGATTTACTTTAAAAATAGTAAAGCTGAATAATTTAAAGTAAGCTGAGCGTATACTTATAAATTATGAAGCTGGCTATCTTTAAAGTGAATCGCAAAATTTATTTGGTTCAGTATAGTAAGATCTATAACTAAATACTATACCGATATGTTGCTTTGACGAAATACGGAAATTGATAAAATAACGTAGAAATATTTTATTCAAAACATACATAAAACGATAAGTTTGGATAAGTGACTGTCAGTAAATTTAATGAAATGTGTAATGCTAATAATTATTGGTGATATTTATATTAAAGATGCAATCGCTGGAATTTATAAAAATTAGCATCTGCTTTTTATTTTCATTTATTTTTCGATCTGCTTTAGCATCGAATAAATTCCTGATCGTCAGGGAAAAGATCCACATTGTCCGAAGAAGAAGGCTTTGCCGACTCGCTTATGGTACTTGATTTCACCGCTTCTATTTTCTTTGGTTTGTTCTATGAAGACGTTTGTGGGACGTGAGCTGCATTTGCACTTGCTGACTTTATTCTCAGGGATGTTGATATACAGTCAGACATGCACATTTTTTTATCTTCCTTTGTTCGTTTATATATGTATGTATATCTAATAAAGAAATGGACTTGTGGCCCGAAATTGACATTATATCTTTGTCCTTGAAGCCAGCGTCTTCGAGAAGATTGCAAGTGGTTACTCTAAGACAATGATTGGTTTAAATTTTGCTGATGTTAGTAATTTTGCGAATTTTTGACATCAATTTTCTCAGAATGCAATAACCATGGTGACGATTTTGATACCGAATATCTTCATCGTCTAAGAAAGTGTCTTTATGTCGCTGCCAAAGAAAACCAGTTTGGGGATCTAACTTAGGAAGATAAGTCTCAATAGTTTTGACGGGGCAGTTATCTCCATCGGCTTCGTAAATCCAACTACCAATAGACTCACTATCACTGCTATTTTGATAATTTTAATTGATTCATCTAGACCTGACTGCACAAATTTCCTCCCATCGACACCAATGGCAATAAAAATTATCAGACTCTTTTCGTCATTTTTTCTAATTTTTCACCACCTCGATGCGCAAAGTATAACATACAAATCCATGCTTTGTTCTGTAACAAAATTGGTGTGTTTACAAGCATGACAAGAATTTTGGTAAAGTCATCTTTCGTAACATAATCATGGTGTTTTGTGGATCCTAATCCATCCCTTTTCAATGTATTCGAAAGACAATGAAACACAGTACCGCTGCTTCAGAATTCAGGGTCATGTATTATATCAATTTTTTGCGTATCTCTGAAGTGACTATTTAAAGCGTACCTTATTTGCTGTAAACTGAGATATTTAAAATTATCGCCATTCAGTTTCCTGGCAGCTACATAAAATTATGAAAACACTTCGTCGATGTCCGTTTTAGATGCTGTTAAAATATCAAGTTGTAGTGAACTACAGTATTGAGTAAATATGCTTAATGCATTTTCGTGTTGTAGTTAGTAGATTTTGGTGTTTTATTTTGTAATAAATTACTAATATCTGATGAACGAACACACAGCATTAAATTTTCGTTTTGCCATCCTTATTTTATATCTTGTTACTAAGATAGTGTAAATAAAGTAGATAATATGGAGTAAATCTGTTTGCAACGCAAATGTCCATAATATTAAAGTTTTATGATTAATTTTTCCATAATTTCCAATAATTGATTAAATTTACTTAACATTTATGAAATTCGAATATCGATACATACGGCATAGCACAGAATAATTATAATAATTATCTGTGCGGTATAGGAAGTAGATTTTACTATATTGATAAAATACTTTGGAGAATTTTTGTTTCAAAGGTTTTATATTAAATATTCATAAGTGTATCTTTGTTCTGCAAACATAATCCGTGTTATAATATTTAACATATTGTTAGATTATTTTATTAGATTTTGTGCATTATACTACATATATCTACCTTTATATATTAATATAAAACCTTTTGAGTATGACTGTAATACAAAAATGTAATAGCAAATATTTTTATACAAATTTACATACATAGTAAATCTGTCTGCGTATGTATAAATTCTGACTAGAGGCTCATCTGCTTTTTATAGGTAAAATACGAGCATATTATCTTCTTTTATAGCATATATTAGCATATATAATACACTGTATATTGCATGTTATCCCTTTTGGTTACATTTTTTGTCTCTTAGAGATAATGGAGGACTGCCACAAGGACTGTTTCTCGTATAATATATCATATAATATGTAATTTTTTCATTTTTTTCAAAACTAATCCCTGAGTAGCTCTTATGATTTAAGAAAATACATTTTTTCCCATTGTATTATTATTTAAAGAATATTTGTCTGATGACATGTACACTTGGATGAGTAATATGAATATAAATATGCATGCGACGAATAATATATAAAAAATATGATAACATTTTCTCTACTAGTTATCTTTACTTTTGAAACATGTAATATATATATGTATATGTATATGTAATTTAATCTAATTCGATTAATTTTAGTTTTTCAAAATCTCAATAACCATTTCATTGGTAATAAACTTATTTTGCACAGGTCCGAGGCCATCAAAGCCGAAGTTTTATACATCAGAAGGCCGACCCATTTAACCGAACGTTGTATTGGAACTGTCCTGTTTACATTTAGCTCCATTCATTGTTTTATCTGGAGTCATAACATTGTCATAACATTTTATTTAATGATTTTATAACTTACAAAAAGCATTCGAAAACATCGTATTATGAAATACTAAGTATTGTCTACTTCAGTAAAATATTTTTTATATTACTATAATTTCAATTAAGTAATTCAACTATTTCTTACAGTTTACACTGATAAAAAAAATAAGTATAGTCTGTTTTTATGCGTTCGTAAGATTTTAAAGAAAATGTTATGGGCCATTTTTGAATTGTTTCTCTCCAACTTTTAAAATTTAAGTCAAACTAAAATAATATATCTAATAATTTAAAGATATTTTTGTCTTTACTAATTTAAAAGTAGGATTTGACTTACATAATTTAAACTTATTTAACTTCGTAATACCTCTATACAAATATATCATGATCTTAAAATTAATCTTTAATGAACTTACATGTTTTTAATTTGATATCAATGATTTATAGTATGTAGTATGTAAGTTAATGTACATTTCTATATAGTTATATATACATATTTAATTAATTTAGTTGTATTTGTAAAAAAGTAAAACTTCTAATGACTAATAAATCGTTTTCTAAGGTGAGTCTGGCAGACTAATCAGTTTTTCATTGATCACATTATTTTAACAAAAACACCGAATTTGCATCTTATTTTATGCCTATGTTTCATTTCCCTTTATTTCTACTCGTTTATTTTCTCATCAGGCATTTCAGACGGTGGGAACAGAATTGAGCGGGCGTCTTGAACAATTCATCAATCTAGAAAAGAACACCTCCCGCGTTCCCTATTCTCGTTTCGTCTACACGGCAGATCATAGGGACTCCAGAAGTGATGCTAACCAATGGGAAGTCACAGCTTTGAGGAGGCGGAAGGTGGGTAGCGGAGTTGTCGGCAACCTGACATCTGTAGCTATCGAGAAGAAAGGACATCTATACAGTACGCACGTGGAGAAGTATGTTGGGACGGTGCTGCGGTCAGCTAGGAGTAGTAGTCGGGAACAGAGTACAGGTGGGCTTGTCGAGGATGAGGACTTGAAGAAAAAGAAGAGGAAGAAGAAGAAAAAAGGAAGACGGAGGGCCCTTACTTTGTGTGGTGAGTTTTTATGTTATTAGACCTTTATGAATAGGAAGATTACAATTTGTTAACGGATGAAAATACAGCGCTTAATATGTGTTAATTATAGTTAACACATAATATAGATGGTACTATGATTTTATGATTTTATCAGTTTACGTTGAATACCGATATAATGATTTTCATAAAATTGTAATGTTTATAATGATGTTTTCTATATTACTTGCAAGTAGTATATGCCGAGATTACTTTATTACGGTTTTTTATAATATCATGACCATTAGTCGAAAAAAGTTATAATTATTTCAATATTAAATTAATGCTAGTAATATATTGATATTTTATAGTTTTGATATTTAAAATATCATTTTAATGAGAATCTATATTTAAGGTGTCATTTTGTAAATATTATTGACTTTATAATATAGATTTTTTATTTTTTGTAAACTACAATACAATTAATAGTTTATCGATACCAAATTTATTACATATTTTAAGACAATGATAATTTGCTAACTTATTAGTAATACTAATACTTTGAACGGTATAATTTTAAGGCTTAATAAATCAATCATTTAATCATTATAGTTTTCGAAATATACGTAGCATAAGTTCCTATAAGTCGGAGAATGTATAAAAGGCACACATTTTAGTTTCCACAAGTTGACCAAAAAGAATTTTAGCAAACTCTTAGAAACTACTATTTGTTCCTGTTTATTAATGTCTCCAATTTGTAGGAACTTAAGACACACCCTGTAATTAATTATTAATCATGACTTCTTAAGTATGCTGTTTCATTACTGATAGATATTAGAAAGATTGTCAATCACTTCCAACACAGGGAAACACGCAGAACAGGACCGGTTTCAATTTTATTTGATCTCATCAGCTGAACATAGTCTCACCATTCGGCTGCTGGACCCCATGCTAGAAGTGAAATTATGTAATCGCTTTTAAAGCACAATGCAGTAGAAGTGGTGTTGTCAACCCTACTTCAAAGTAGTATGAGACTGGATTGTGCTTTAAAAACGATTAAATGGGGCAGCAGCCGAATGGCTATCGTGCTTGCATGGTATACATGTAAAAGCTTAGTTCGAAACTATTCAGCTGATGAGATCAAATAAAATCGAAACCGGTCCTGTTCTGTCTTTACCTGTGTTGGAAGTGATTGATAATCTTTCTAATATTTATCAATTAATGCAGGCGCACAATTCATTCTTAATATTTCATTATTCTAGATAATATTAAAATTAAGACTAATTTTATTTCAAGTTCGTTATTCAAAAAGCAACATGTCACATGTCAAATTTGTATTTTTTTTATTATTATTACTTATCTATTTCCTAACAAATATGCTTCAGATTTCAATCTTTTCATATACATCTTACTTTTAACTTGCAAAGAGCAATTACCTTAGGATGTACTTGTTGACGACATAAACTGATTAGGTTTTCATACATATGCGCTCAAAAGCCCCTGAGAAGTTGATAAGAAAGTAACTAGTTTGATTTTTTTATTAAAACATTATTTACATAGTATTATAAAGCATTCCTCACTCACAGCACAACTTTATGATCTCTAAATTTGACATATATATATTTGGAGATACTCGGCAAATATTGTATATGTTTATGTGCGCTATGATATCATTTTCAATATTCATTTTTTCGTAAAAGTTGAACTTTTAATGCCTAACTGCTGTAGTAGAGTTATTGTCAATTTTAAGGGATTTAAATTTCCAGGTTACTTTAAAATGTTTTCATAAGTTACTTGCAAGCACTAATACTAGATACTAACGTTACAGAAATTTTTATCAAATTAAACTTTGTTGTATATATTATATTACGTATGCGTGCTATGATACTTGCATATTTTAATTATTTGGATTGGTAAATGTAAGTATACTGATTAATGTGTGAAATTAATCATATTTTTAACTAATGTATATATTTTTACATTAAAGCAATTAAAAAGAATAATTGCTTATACTGTAGTAAAACAACTGTCATATCTTTGATTTATGAATTAATTTTTGCTTTCATTATTAATATATTTAATAATTATCTAATGCACTTGAAATAAAAATTATTTGCACTGAACCTCGGAAGAATTATATTTTGTTACCGTTTTCAATTTACTATTTTCCTATAATGACTGCACATTCTGAGGATTCTATTTTAGTAAAATTTAGATATAATGTACTCCTAGCTGAATACTCAAGTACTCAAACAAAGGGTAATATAACATATTGACTCAACCAAGAGAATAATATAATGCAAGCTAATTTTCAATCAAAGAGATATTTTTAAATATGACCTTTCATGTTAATAACTGAATGGATTGTTACAAAATTCTATTTACAAAGTTAACTTCTTTTTTTTTTTACTCGTGACTGACATATGGAGTATTTAGTGAGTATAACATTTTAAAATTATTCGCAATAAACAATAGTTTATTTAGCTCCCTGACATTTGTGTGTCTATTTTTCTAGAAATAATTCAATAATTTATCCTCTCAAGAATATACTCTTAAGAATAAAACGTTACATTTAATAATTAATATAATTATCTATAATTCTCGAATGCAGTATTTAATGTATATCCCATAATTTAGTAAAATAGATCAGTTTTCGTAATATGTTATTATTATTTCAATGTAACTCTTGTTTGCCATTATGCTCTATTAATTTCTATTTCATTAAATAAGCAATTATTACTATTTAATATTTATATAACACTGTTTGAATAATAATTTTTGACATTTCATTTTTATAATAATAAAGATACATTTTTGACAGTGGAGATTTTGTTATATTTTTAAATGTGGAATAGAAGATTTTCGGAAACATGTTAATATTAATGATATATATTATTAATGTTAGATGAGTGCAAATATAATGATATTATAATATTACTGATACATATAAGTCAGTAGTCACTTGCTGCTAATTTACCAAAATTGTAATAAAATAATTTTTTAAATAGTAAAAAGTTCTCATTTCTATCAAAACCAAAATGTGTGTATTTTTAGTCCCAATTTGCAAAGGTGAGTAGTTTTAGTTATCAAAAAAAATTATTTTACTTTATTATATTTCTCAAATATTACATTATTACATGACAATATAGTCTCTGTAAATCTCAAAATAATCCTCCTCCCTTCAGATTATGATCTGCGCTCGATGAGTCGATTTGTAGTCTCTACCGCTACTTCAGGCAGCAACTTAGGAGGCACTCAACTCGACCTTGACCTGCTTTCCACAGCCGGCCTGGCCGCCCAGTGTCGCCTAGAGCGCCGGATATCTAGGCAACGAGTCCTGCGGGATGTCTGTCTGGAGCGACTGGACACCCCGGGGTCGGGGGGTGTGGGTAGGAGACAGCGCATGCGGCCTCCACCTTGCTGTCCACTCTGGTCCCTGGCCAATTATGTTGCTGTTATTGCAGGAAAGCCCACCTGTCAGGAGGTAATTAGACTACCAAACGACTGACCATAGGAGCTTTTGACCAGCAATTGTAATTGTGGAAAATTGGATAAATAGAAAAAATTGCCTATCAATAATGTGTTCTTAAAATAAAATAGCATAAATTCAATTAAAACGGTACCACTGTTCTGTATTAACTGACTTTAAACTTTAACATTTAAATTTGAAGCCATTCAATTGACTATTTTTTTAGATGTTTCACATATTATTGTTATTTAAGAAAAATATCCAAAATCATACCTGATGAGTTTTTTTACATATTATTCTGGAATATTTTGACATTCTCATGTAATATTTCTATCATTTTTAGTTTATAGCGTCTCCAGTTTTACTGAAATCTGTCTCATTGAAATATCTGATTTTCAATGGTTTTCATGAAGTAGTAGCTTTTTTTACACAACTTTTATTAAATACAACACATACTTTATTATTTACAAGAAATTGAGATTTATATAAACGATTTACAAGCAATTTATTTACGATTTATAAAACGATCTACAAATGAAAGCTGTCATTGTCAATTATCATTTGGAAGTCTGCGCACATTTTGTGGAACTTCTTCACCATCATGGCGGCTGTAAGCATTGGTAGATATTATTGTAAAAAATTATCTAGATCATCTCTGCCTGCAAAGTCCAGTCTATTTCTCATTGATTCCAGTCAAGGAAACGTAAATCTATCCAACATGATCATGTCGTCGACTGAGTATAGCGCTTGCTTCAAGATCTAATGTTTGTTAGTTACACCGATAATCTTGGATGAATCTAACAGTGTATGTTGTTTGGCATTGTCGTGTTGGAGTCTCGTGTTTTCAGGAAGAGTTCCAGTAGACTGTTATTAGGCTGACAATCCACATAAACTTCACTATTGGCTGTTTCATCATTCTGTAGACATGTGTGCCCCGGAGTGAGACTGCCACAAATGACTCCTGGCGTGTATCTTGAAAACAGTCTTTTTGATTCCAGTCAAATTTGTTTGCCATTTTTAAAATGTATTTTTGTCATTTTAAGCCTCGAAAGATGCATCTAAAATGCAGACAGTCCATAACAAATGCCAGGCGAGCTTAAAACAACAAAAAGGTTGACGCAATCGCCATTAACCCGCTTAAAAGGCAGTAGTTTTGACATTTAATACGATTTTGCTTAGCACTAAATGTTCAATAACAGTAATAACATAATCATAATAGTTTGTTTGTTTTTGCTATCCGCAACGATTATTTTACAGTATAAGTGGTCTGTGAAGTTCAGTATTTTTCTAAATTAAAATTTACTACTTATTGTGTGTCAAATTACTAAATAAAGGTAGGTATAGGTGTAGTTATTATTATAAGAAATCCAGCACTAATTTTAGTAGAATGTTTTAAATACGTGATTGTATTTTTAACTATTAATAATTGAATTTGTGAATATTATTAACTAGTAATGTATGATTAGTACATTAGCAAATTCTTATAAATTTATTTAATAATATAATATTTTAATGTATACATTTTATTAAAGTATTGTATTATATAGACATAATAATGTATAAACATGTAATAATATAATATTATAGACATTAAAATGTATAGGTACTTAATTAGATGTGTAAATAAATCAATGACGTATATATTGCTTCAACTATACCCATATATAACTCTTAACGAAAACATTATCTTAAATGTTATGTTTCATTTGTATAAATATAATGTAGGCATTGTCAGGAACGAAATATATTTATAACAGTTGATCTAAAAATAGCTGCATAATTATTTTAATGAAGTATAATTTAAATTTCTTTCAATATTTTTAATTAACGGTTGCGTTATATCATCAGCTTCTTATTCTTATTATATGTATTTCGCTTCTGATTTAAAAAGCATTACATAATTATAATTTAATATTTGTAAAAAATTATTTCTATTTTTGTCTTTAAAATGGTTTTCTGATGATTATTTATATTTCCTCTTTGTCTATTAGGATGTAAGAAAAATAATATATAGAATCATATTTATACATAATATATATACACATATTATGTATAACTGTATTGAGGTGAATATTGGTAAAAACCTCCTAAATAATGAGGTGAACATACATCAAATTATAGATAGACTATGTGACTACAAAAATATAGTTTTAGTTATCATTAAGACAATTTAAACCTGCGTATTTCTCTCTCCATATCTACATAGCCTTTTATCTTTTTCTAGTTTTGTCACCTTCACCTGCTCGGTGGGGTTTCGAAAAACAATTATTTTTATTTGATTAGTGATTTTAAAATTTGATATTGGCCTTTTCTAGACATTTTCTGCAAACTCAACTATTAATTAATGTGACGTATACTGTTTGATTATTTATTTTTAGCACTTATATATAATATGAGATACTGGTTTATTTAAAAAAATTGTGTTATCAAACTTTATTGAATACTTTTAGAAAGGATATTGTGATTTAACTAGAGTGATCCAGAATCAATATATTGATGACATATATTTTAAAATTTACAGACTTGATAGATATTTACATTTCATGCTATATGTAAAGTATAATTAATTTGTATCAACCGACATAATCCGGCCATATATTAAACAGTAATAATGATAGGTTAAAACATTGAACGGTTTATTAATTAATTTACTTAGTAAATGAGTTTATGTTTATATTTAGTATGTGACTTTTGGGTATTGTTATAATGTAATGTAATGACCTTTTATGTCAGTAATAAGTTTTATAGTTTTTCCTTGGGTATGTTTTAGTATTTTTATGAAAATGGTCATACACAATTATGTAATTATGTCAATTTTAGCTTTTTATTAAAATTTAATTAAAATATATTTGTGCATTTTATTTCTAATAAAAAATTATTATTAAATTCGGAATCGCTTAATTTAATTTAAACCTTTATAATGTGAGAATTAGTATTAAATATAGAAAATAAATTGTCAAAATCTGAATTATAGATTAATAATTCGTTTTTTCCAATGCACGTGTTTTGTATAATATACCCTAACATTTGGAACCCGATCTAGAATGTACTGCCTTTATCTCAACGTACTTCTCTCTTCCTCTTAGGTGAACTCAACCGATGTGCTTGCAGTTCGAACTCGAATTATCCAATGCATCCCCTTCTATCGGAACCGAACCCTGAACGCCAAATGTTGGGTGGAGGGCCAGTACATCTGCCAGGGAGTCCCATACGACTGTCAGAAAACTCCCGATATCTTTAATCTCCTCCACTTCATTCTTCCCGCCACTGTTTCTACTTCATCTCGCTTATCTCCGGTGCACAGGGCTCTGGTGTTTCTTCCACTAGCACCCGGGTCTGAAACCCGCGCTCTCTATGCAGTTCTCGAACGTCGGGGACTCCTCATGGGATCAGGACGTAGAGGTGGCAGCAAGCAGGATGCGTCCTCACAACTTCAAATTGAGGGAATCCATTTTGGCTTGTCAGATGAAATCCTTAATGAAATCCTTATCGATGACACTCGTTGGCTTATTCTCAGTGCTTGTCTCGTTTTTGTCGTTATCTGGTTCACAACTAGCTCCCTTATCCTCACGCTGATCACGCTGGTGATAATCGGCCTGTCGCTGCTTCTGGGATTTTTTTGCTATCAGAAGATCTTCCTAATAACCTACTTTCCATTTGTCAACCTGATGGCGGTGATTCTGGCTTTGGCTCTGGGGGCTGACGATGTCTTCATCTACGTTCGTATCTGGTACACAGCCAAGAAAAACGCTCGCGATGGCACTCTTGAGAAGTTGGTATCGGACACACTGCGTCACGCCTGTCTGTCCATCTTTGTAACCACACTAACCACTAGTGCTGCACTCTACGCTAACTCAGTGTCCAATATTGTGGCCATTAAGTGCTTCGTCATCTACGCTGGTACTGTGATTCTGATCAACTACCTCCTGATGATCACCTGTGTTCCCGCATGTATTGTCCTTCTTGACTGGAACTGCCGCATGACTCTCATTGGGCATATATTCCATAAACTCGCTTGTCTCTCAGGTATACGACGGATTGTCAACTCCATCCTGACTCACATATCCGTGGCGTGTAATCGAGTGTTGTTAGACTGGTGGCCAAGCCTCGTTATCCAGTTGCGCTATCTCAGTTGTGTCGTCTTTCTTGCTCTGACAACGGGGAGTTTTATAGTGGTCTTCTACACTCCCGGATTCACGTTTCCCAGCACCGCAAGTTACACTTACTTTGAAGAGACACACCCCTTTGCCCTCTACGAGCGGCGCCAAGCTAAGCTGTTTAACTTTGAACGTGAGCGAGAGCACGAGAACAAACTTCCGATTAGTTTCGTGTGGGGTGCTCTGCCTCGGGATACCCGGTCCTCGTTTGACCCACGTCATCGGAGCAATGCGGTGGTTGTTGATCCTACTTTTAATCTGACGACAGTGAGTGCCCAACGCTGGCTGCATCTCTTTTGCTCACAGGTAAACAGTATGCCCTTTCTCGAACACTCACCCATCTCGCAGTGCCCGCTGGACTTGGGTCTCTACTCCATGCAGAATTTTGTTCGGAACCAGCGTGGCAGCATCAACTGTTCCGAGTGTTGTGGTCGCCAGTTTCCCATGCCCTCTGTCAAGTTCGAGGGGTGTACCCGTGCCTACTCTCGAATGCGTGTGAATATGGACCTTCCGGGTGGCTTCCGCTACACACGAGAACGCGGTCTTGCTGCTCTGTTCGTCCATCTGCAGAGCAACGTGTCCTTCGAGGCAGGCTATCGGGAACAAGCGGCCTTTCACCAGGCAGTAGAGACCTGGTTCCAACAGCAACTCCTTGCAGCACCGCCCGAGATGCGTGGCGGTTTCTTCACATCGACATCTCTTCATTACGACCTTCATCACAACATCGCCGAGTATTTGCCCCTCACCCTGGTTCTCTCGGTGCTAATCGCGGCGCTCGTCATGTTCGCCATCAGCCTCAACTTCCTCGTCTCCCTTTACGCTGTCGCCACTATTCTCGGTATTCTTTTTACCACTGTGGCCACACTAACTCTGGCTGGCTGGAAGATCGACATCATCGAGTCGGTGATCATTATTTTAGCGATCGGCCTCTCCATCGACTTCTGCATCCATATGGCCGTCGCCTATCGTCTCTCCAAGGAGCCACTCCGCATTAACCGGGCACGCTCGGCGCTCGTCAAGGTTGGAACACCAACATTAGCCGCTGCCATGACAACAATCCTAGCGGGAGTGGGAATGCTACCCAGTCGGCTGACTGCCTACCGACAAATGGCCGTCTTTCTCATCGTAGTGACAGTGTGGGCCTGGTTCTTCGCTAGCGTTCTCTTCATTGGCTTGCTGGCTGTGTTAGGTCCTGAGGCTGGATTTGGTCAACTTCACTGGCCTCGTTTAATCGGCTGCGCGTGTTGCTGTCTTTCCTGTCGGTCAGAGCCATCGCGCCGGCTCGACAAGACTGTTTACTCTAGCGACTATGACTCGACTTCGGGAAGCACACCCCAGCGCTCTACGGAGCTCCAGGAGTTCACAGTAGAACCCTCCAGTTCGACTGTTGCCGGCCATCAGACAGCACTACCCTCCGGAGAAGGTGTTTCTTCACCAGTGCATCACCACCCTATTTACAACCATCATCATCACAAAAGCAAAGGGGAGGCAGGGGGAGAGGCAACTAAACTACTTATGCCCTCGAGTACTTCCCCGTTGTTGAAAAAGCCGCCTTCGTAGTCAATGTTTCCTTCTTTTGCCTTCTAGCTGTCAGATAACATCAGATAATATTCTTGACTAAACTGTGGGCGGCATTATTATATATATATATATATATATATACAATACATATTTGTTAAATATATTTTGTATAATATAAGACTTATAATGTCCTATAAGGCTTTATAGTTAACAGAATTGTTTACTTAATTAATTCGCATTTATTTCTTCAAAATAGTATTAACCTTACCCTTAATTCAACACAAAAGTTCTGTACAAAAATTATTTGTTTTAATTACGAAAAATTAAATGTACGATATAATTACCTTACTTTACTATTAAAGTGGAGTACTCTATATTTGTTGATTTGTATCTTTATTTTTGACGAAATAATATGTTAATCTTTTCTCGTATATATTTATATTTACTTTTCTTCTGTGTATTTATTCACTTAACTAAAAAAAGTATTAAATATATCATCTAATATAATGTTTTACAAAAGTGATTCACTCTATTATGTAACCGCACTGATGAAGGAAAATATACAGTTACTTTTATAGAATCGCTTATGACAGAAGTATATTTTTTTAATGTTTGAAATGTATATACATATATTAATATAACTGCACTATAAATATTCATCTTAGCAAATTTATTTCATAACTTGTTAATAGTAATTTTGTATTCAGTATTCAGTAATTTTAAATTACCATTTTTACATGTTTCTATTTTCTGTTTAATTTGTGGAATTCAGCCAGCTCCGGTGATTATTGCACCATTGTATAGACATATAATCGGTAAACAACTTCTATTAATTATGTGTACATAATACAATATTAAATTTATGGATTATAATTTGTGTTATAGTGAAAAACGAGGCATTTGTTCTCCACACATCTATTGAATTGGTTAAAAAAGTAATTGAAACCATCCTATGAAACATTTAAAGTTTATAGCGAACACTATCACACACTTGTAATTAACCTCGCAATTGATCAATAAGACAGTAGTATGTCTTTGTATTGTACTTATACCCACATGTTATATATACTCCATATGTTTTGTATGAATTAAGTATTAATACAAGCTTTGGCTGTTTAATTTCACGTAAAAACACTTTTTTCCATTGTTGCTTAAAGGTTGTACAGCACAAATTTGGAAACTCATTCGTTTACAAAATTTTATAATATTATTGGAATAAAAATATACATTTAGTATGTGTATATAATAAATATTGTACAAGTAAACTTGATAGATACTGATTGGTTAATTAATATGTAATATATATGATTGAATGTTCATTTCATACAGTATATAATATTTTTGTCTTTTTATTAATTTATATTTCTCAAGCTGAAACCTTTCTCTATAATATGGTGCTGATAGCAAAATTATGATACGTGTGCTACTGGTTTCTGGTTTCATGGCATTTTTTTAAAATTTATTATAACTATTTATAACTAAATATTATCGCTATTGTATTTTTTTTTTTACAATTTTGAAAACTAGAAATGTCTAAGTCATTGTTATTATATATAGCCCTAGTAAAATATGTCTTACTGATTATGATCTAACACGATTTCCATTACGTAACAATATCTGTTATTTGTATGATGTATTACAGTACGGTATATTTTGTGTAATATGTTTAATGTAACTTTTGTCCTTCTTATTTGTTTAAATAAGTTATAGACTGTAAAGTATAAAATTGATATCAAATCGTATGAGTCTATGAGCTATTCATAATATGTTCTTGAAACTTCCTTTAAATTTTATTTTTATATAGTTTATATTTGAATAAAATAAAAATACATAACAATTACAAAATTTCACTTAAATGTTTTCTGATGGAAGTATCTTTCATGACATTTATTTTTCTATCAATAAACTTATATTTTATACATAATATACCTACTTCTTTTTGTCTTTTGTAATGTGAGGATTCCATATTAATTTATGTATATTTATAAATATTGAATGCGGTTGAAAAAAAATGTGCATTTTCTAACTTTACACAACATGTCATTTAAACTGTCTTATTTAAACAAATTAATAGTTTGTATGACGAATGTGTTGCATGAGTTGATGCTTTTAATATTTAGAATGTAACAATAAAATAGAAATAAGTGATTTTTATAAATGACACAAATAAAAAATTTAATATAATTTATTAAGAAAATATTATTAGTTTTTCTAAATTATGGAATTGGTTATCTCATGTTATTATCATGCATATTGATATATACAAATTAGAAACTTATTTTTTCTAGCTTAAAAGTGTTTATCGTACATTATGTATGATTTACCGTGGCGTTAGCAATTTATTATATACAGGTATTTAAAATAATTTGAACTATGAGTATTACTCAAAAGTAACTCGTGGTTTTCATTTTGTAAGGTTTTATTGTAATGGACATAACCATAAGAAAATTAAACAATTTGTTTAAAATAAATGTATCTTTTTAACAAATCTTACAAGACGTATGGTGTATTATGTTCCACTTTTGTAGATCACATTAAAATTCCATGGATATTGTGTAACTTATACCTTTATGCTGCTTTATAGTACGTTTTAGACTTGCCTATAATACATAAAATGCAAGAGCTGAAATAATACATCAGTCGTATTATGTGAAATTTCAATTAATTAAATAAATGCTGTACCCACTTATAAAATTGCTCTTAATAGTAGTTAGTATATACGTGCCTGATATTTAAGATTTACTATAGTTTCTCGTTAACTTGTGAATACAATATAAAAGAAACAAAAACACAGTTTTGTAATATCAAAATGGATCGAGATTCAGGGTGGAATGCAAAAAGCTTCCTAACTCGAGGGCTCCGAAAATGGCGGAGGTCCTCCTTAAAATGAATTTTCTTGAAACTCAATAAAAGCGGGTTTAAAAAGTCATTTAGTACGCTTATAATAATTTTATATTCTAACTTTTTTCACATTCCATCCTTAATCTAGTACTCATATTTGGACTTTCTTATACTTTGCATTTTATTCCAACAATGGTAATATTTATTCAATAATATGTACAATAATACTAAATAAACTATTTTCAGAACATAAAAATAAATATTACTAAAATGTTACGTATATATATAGATATGTATATACTACATTAATAAATGTAATATGATATGGGGATGAAATAAATTCCATCAATATCTTATCATCTTTATGTCTACAATATTAGCTATCACTTCAAAAGCAATTTCATACACACCCCTTTCCCTAAATATTAAGAGATCTAAATAAGAGATCTTCATTGTGAAAATAATCTATCTGTTTCTTCATTTATTTAAAATTGCTAATTCATATATATAGCATTAAAGTTATTTCATTTGCTTTTTGTTACAGACGAATTTCACAAAATGTTTATTAAAAGTTTGTTTCAAACTAAATTTGCTATTAATAATTTTTGTGAAATATTCATTAATATAAATAGATGTAAGTTTCCTGTAGCAGCATTTTAGTGAATAAAAAAATAACAGATGAATCACAAGCTGCTGGGAAATAAGTATATTTTTACACAATTTTCGAAAGAGAAACTTTCCTTATCGAGTGCGATAAAATATGATTAAAAACAGAGACAGGCTATTAAATAGTTGAATATGACATGGTGACGTAAT
>JAYRBW010050115.1:0-11227 GCA_036023295.1 Invenusta paracnida
ATGTCTGTTCTTGTGGTATTTTAATATACCTCACTGTAGGTACGTAGGTTGCTCGCATGAGCTAACAACCTACTACCGTAGTTTTAGATATAAGTATGTAAGACAGGAATTCCGTAAGTCAACCAAAAAGACCCTCTTGTTGGTTTTGGGCATATACGTGTATACCAAGATCGTTTGTAAATTATTAATAAATACAGAAAATACTATAATATATTATATAATAAATACAAACAACGAACATTTCATAGCGCAATGCAGCAAAATGTGACACATATACGTGCCATTTCAGTAGACTAGTTTCATTGATTTTTTTTTTCTCAGTATTTTCTTGATAGTGTATATTATTATATTTTAAAACATATTGCGTATTTCAATCACAGCACTCGATTTGAAAGCAATGGTTATTCCTAAAACTTAAATGTTACTCTAACTAGAAGCAACCTTTAAATAAAAAGATGAACAATTTTTATTTTTAAAACAGCATTTTTTGCGAGAAAATTGCAAACTTTATGTTTTAGAACAGCAGTTTTTAAAGTAAAATTGCTCCTTCAAATATCACTACTAATCTTCACGAGTAAGTTGTGATAATTTTATCAAAAAGCTGTTATTCAAGAAGAAAAAGATAGAATAGATGAGTAAGTAATAGTGACGACAACTGACCTGATTCGAGGACACTTTCGATGGAGAAAGAAATCCTCTGTGAAAGTGCACCAAGGATGGAAAAAACCACAAACCCAGAAAGAACACTTATTCCAGCGTCAATGAGACAAATCCAGATGGTGGTCCTGGAGTACAAGACAACATCGCATCAAGATATTAAAAGCGTTGGCTTAACAATCATGTTCTTAACAAAATTGCGCAGAAGTACATATATACAAATTTAAATATTCTTATAGAACCTCCAACATTTCAATAGATTAGTATTTTGATATTGCTAAACATATTTTTAGTTCACTGTCTATTTTAGCTTTAAAAAATGTTCGAGTAATTTAAGCATTGCTTTTTTTCAAATGTATTCTACTCAATAATTGTAATGTTTTTATTTATTATTATCCCCATTTAGTATGATTTTTATGCCGATTTTTATGACAATTGATGATATAAACAATTCCTTCAAATTCATATTTTATAATTAAAATGGTAGGTCGAATAATATACGATTTATAATAGACACACAGCTGCGCTTAACAAAGAAATCAATTATCATTTTCCATTATCATAGACATCAAAATAATTACAAATTTATCGCGGAAATCAAATAATAAGTAAGATTTGATAACGAACAAAAACTGTATTTTTCAAGCTGTTATTTTTTGCCTAGGCTAAAACGGCTGTCTGTTAAGGACGGATAAATTAATGTGGAGGTTTCAAACCGACTACCTTCGCATCCACAAGTAGTAATTATTGCTATAGTACAGAGCCACAATAAGTATCATAAGTATAGTTCTAGACGGGAGTTTACCCTCGGCAGTTGGTGTGAAAGTGGTTATGACTAGCGAGCATGATCAGCGCCCCATAGCCAGTCCCTAGAGAGAAGAGGACATGAATGATGGCAGAATACCAGACACCAATCTCCGATAAACGGGACCAGTTAGGTCGGATGAAGTAGCCGATCCCCTCCATGTAGCCGTTGAGAGAGAGGCCCCATACCAACAGAATGATGAGAATGATGAAGGGCACTGTTGAGGTCACATACACCACCTGAAAGTACGTTGGAAGTGGAGGCATAGATGAAGTAAGTGGACAGTGCAATGTTCGCGTCATTCAAATTTAATTTTAGAGAGCGTTTTCCAAAAGTGGAATCATTAAGAACTCTCTTTTTGTCGCGAATCATTGAACTTTTAGAATGCACGATTCTTTTGTTAATCTTTAATTTAAAAGATAGACTTTGAATAAATCGATGTAAACTTAATATTTTATTGAATCGGTAAATACATTACATAAACAACGAAAGTAAATAGTATTATTGCAAAAATCCGTTAAAAGTCAGACTAATCATTTCTTTGATATATATAAAATGGAAATTTATTTTCACTCTTCGATTTTGACACGAGAAGAGGCGTGTTGGGAATCAGATGTGTGACCTACTTAATTTCTATGGTAACGCAGAATGATTCCGACTTTAGGAATGAACGATTTCTAAAGAGCAACATTGGAATCGTTAATGATTTTACTTTTGGAAACCGCTCAGAGTTATTACCGCTCATTATGATAAATAAATGGTAAAATATAGTAAAATCAATGTAATTTTAATCAAATTGCTACAATTTGAGTTTATTTATATTCACATATAGTGGCAATTTATAAGTTATGAAAAAATACGGTCACAATAAGAAAATTAATTTATAATATAAAATATCCAAAATTATATCTAATAACAATATTTTCTTATTGTAGCTTTTTCGATTATAATTTTGATAAAATTATACTAGTCTTTTGTCAATATTGGCCAATTCATTGCCAAATCCTTCTATTTCTGTTAAATTATATATATTTTTGTCAATTAATTGTAATCTAATAGTGACCAATTTCTGATCGAATATTGGTCAAATTATAGTCTAGTACGAGGCGCTCAGATAAGGATATAAACAGGTCTAAGTCTCGAAAGAGGTAGAGAGCTTCGCTGACCTTTCCTGCTGACTTGACTCCACGTACGAAGTCAAATCGTACTCGCATTGTATTAAGAGACTCAACTTATAATCAGACTATGGAGAGAATTCGGAGAGAAAACATAGTCTAATTTTTGACAAGATTATAATTTCTATTGAGTGCTTGCTGATTTTTACTAACTAAAATAATGCTAAAATTATTGTCCATAAAATGACAAAAATGTTAAAACCCTAGGTGAATATGAAGCAATTTAAAATAGGCAAATATTTATTGTTACGCTAAATTAGTCATTGTGTCAAATTAACGTAAACTATTTTAGTATCAATCAAAAATTTAACGTTTTCTTTTGACGTTGATTATTTAAAATGTATAATAATGCCAGAAATTTATTTTAGCGTCTAAATTGTACCTATTTTTAACAATAATTCAACTTAAAGTTTACATTCTGAAACAGGAAAGTAAATAATCAATACCCTTCTCAACACGTACATATGTGTGAGCATGTACGTACCTACACGTACTACGAAGCACAGAGTACAATAAAATAAATATCATTACTTATAAAGAAACCATTTTATTCTCTATATACAATTCACTGAATTACATATCTATTTTAAAGTATCTATTTGCTTCAAGAAAATTTGGAAAAATTATAAACAAATAGGTAAAGTTCTCTAACTTTCAAGAAACAATGTCAAAAAGACGTATTTAATTTACATCCACAAAGCTTCGTGACATTATAACTGAAGCGATGTACCTGCACTATACTGTGTATGAAAGACAATATCGATCTATTTAGGCATTTTCTCGTTAGATTTATTGTATTGTGTTTCAATCGGTATTATGCGGCATCGATTAGTTGTAGAGAAGCTTTGTTTTGGGTTCTAAACTCAATGGCCTTTCAATGTTGATAGGTGAATCTCTACAGACCATAAATTAGGAGTGTAACTTGCTAGAGTGAAATTAAGCCATATTTTCGCTATGAAATAAAATATATAATATTATAAATGTCCCAAAAATGAATGATTACGATACAAATTATATAAAATATAATTTGTATCGTAATCATTCATTTCTTTCATAAAGACGATCTATTAATAATAGATCGTCTTTAAGAAAGATTTTTTTAAATTCTTAAAATGCTTTATGTCAATAATTGACTGAGGTATTTAAAAATTTGCATTATAAGGCGGTCAATATAAAAGTTCAAAATGGTGTTCATGTGGTCGGTTATCTCCGCATATCAAAATATTAGTTTTCAGCTTCAACTTTAATTAAACAAAATAATTGTTTTTTTAACACGGTGAGACTGGCTCTAAGCGAGATGAATTATACATGTACCGTTAACGAGTGGGAACATTCTCCAAACAGCTAGGGGACCCAAGCCGGCGTACTGCCCGATGGAGGTCTCCAGGAAGTAGATGGGAATCCCACAGAAGGCGAGTGCCAGTAGGTAGGGGATAAAAAAGGCCCCTGTATGTCAAATGGGAACAATTGGATTGATCAATGTAAAGAAATACCTGAATATACGGTCGAGTTAATAGTCGTCAACATTGGTCAAGTCACATATTCACATTGATAAATATTGGCAAATAAGAGATAGGTATTGTGTTAAATGGGTCAATTTATTTAAAACTAGCTCAAATTATAAAAGTCTACATAGATATTAAAGTCAATTTGGTTAGAAATACTAAACTATGAGTCTGTAGGTCAATATGCATCCATATGGGAGTATGGTTCGCCTGTGTGTAAGTATTAAAATGGCTTTCGAGTAGAGAATATTTGATGTTCTTTCTTTTGAAGTAATACGATGTATTTTAGTGAAAATCTAGCTAAAGGGTAGACATTCAATACTGGCAAAGATTTATTTGGAATTTTTACTTATGTTATGTTACTATGTTAAAAAGCGCAAATAAGCGCGTTAAAAATCATGAGGCTATATTGAAAATGTTAAAATCATACAAGCTTTTGTGTTTTGCATGATTTTATAATAAACACATTTCTTTTACTTTGGTTGTATAAAAACGTGGCCAATACATTTTATTTCAACTTGATGTTACAATTCTGCCTCATTCAAGAACTCACCTCCTCCATTTTTGAAGCATAGATAGGGAAAGCGCCAGAAGTTGCCAATACCAATGGAGTAGCTGATGCAGGCAAGGAAGAAGTCCACACTTTTGGGCCAGACTGCCTTGTCCTGGATCGCTGCGCCACGTTCGTGCTCTTCTTTCTGATTGGTGCAGGAGAACGAAGAGAAAGTGGGGTCACTTACATAATAAACGATTACTTAAATAAATTTGCTAAATTACAGAGATGTATGTATATGTAGAGAAATGTTGTGTATTTAGAGAAACCAAAAAAATGTTTAAAAGTCATGCAACGTCAGCACCCGTTATTGAAGATGGTAAATCCATAAAAGAAGTAGATAACTATGTTTATCTTGGAAAGATGGTGACGAAATATCGATGTATCCTTTCAAAAATAAAAAAAGGATCATACTTGGATGTTTAGCTTTTGGTAAAGTAAAAACCATTTTGAAAAGCAGAACATCGACAATGAAAATCAAGAGCAAGATCTTTAACGAGTTCATCTTGACCGTGTGCTGATCTATGGAAGTGAAAAATTGGCACTCTACACCACCATTGCTAATGGCCGCACTGTAACACAACAAAATATTGAGAGAATCATGCTTGAGATCACACTAAAAGATAAAGAATTCCAACACATGAATACGCCGACACACCAAAGTAAACGACATCATAAACACAATAAAAATCATTAAACACAGATGGGCTGGACAAGTCTCAAGGCCAACAGACAATAGATGGACAATAAGGGCAACTGAATGGACACCAAGACAATGGCAAAGATCCAGAGGATGATCAAAGACACGATGGAAAAATGATATCACCCGCTGTTTGGGACACACTTGGTCACGCTTAGCTAAGGACCGCAGTTATTGGAAGGAATCCAGGGAGAGATTCCTCCAACAGGAGTGACTACACACCAAGGATGATGATGATGATATGTATCCAATACTATATATGTACCTACATTGATAGAAAAATATATTTTATTGACGGAATAAAATCGATCATTAAATCAAAAGTCAATATTTACGCTTCAATTCAATTCATTTGTAATAAATGACCCAAAAACTCGGCGATAAAGTCAGTGTATTTATTGACAGGATAATTTAAACTGTTGGGTGGCTGTTTTAATCAACTTTATGGAAAGGCTGGTTTAACACTAAAAATCAATTATAGTTTATTTATTTATTATACTTCCGCATGTTTTAATATATACGATATGTTCTTAACAAATCAAACTTGGCGTGCATTCTAACGGACCATGCACTTTGACAAACCATGCATTTTGAAAAATATCTAGAATATTGATGTATTGCCAATATCAGTAAATTCTGAGTTAAATTTCGATCGCTTTCCTATAAATTGATAAGTCCATGTATACAACTTTAGCGTTTATATATTTGAATATATATATTTTAAATATATAGCTTTTGAATAATACAAAAAGTATAAAACCTATTAACTATTGTTAGTAGAATAGTGACTTAATGTAAGACCACACCTATGAATATTAAGAAAATATCTTACTATAAAGCTGTAAACGAATAGAATATCGACTATTTGCTTTATTTTGTAGTTTTATACGTAACGTTTGAAGCTTGCAAAACAAAACGTCACATTTCTAGGTAAATTGCTTTTTATAATAGTTATGCAGTAAATGAGATTAACAATAAAATAAGCCTTCGTATATAACTGTGTTATTGTCCTTGATCGTTTTGTTACTTCGAACATATGTATATAATAATATATATTCTTAAACGGATACAATATCGGCAATATTTGTACCTATACATACGTGTGAACAAAAGAAAAGTCCAAAACTGGGTTTGTATATCATTATAGGTAAACACCTGCCGCTGACAGTATTTTAACCAACTTTGATTACCCGAGAGTCATAATTTCATAATACACAAACATTATCTAGATACATATTTATGTAACTTTATAAAACATAAAACAGATTGTGTACATACTCGTATACTAATATTAAACACTTATACACGCTCTCAAATAACAATGAAATTGTAAAAGTTTTGTGATGAAACAGAGACACTTACAAAAAGAATGTGTATCAATCTTAGACAAGTTGTCAGTTTGAGATATATACAGGTACCGATATTTGTCAATGAGAGCGTCTATAGGTTTATCTCGAATATTCTTATAAATTAGACTTACTTAAAGTAATCGACACAATAAATATTTATGTAATTTGGTACTTTATACACTATAATATTCTCAAATAATAATCAACGGATAGATACTTACATAGGTACTTTCAAATAAAATGATATATTAACGTGATTGCTATTGTTTCACATTTTATACCTACAAGAATATGATAATTGTTTCAAATGAAACTTTATATCGCATGAAAGGCAAAGTAAAATGGGAGAAATAAACAAGTCGCATTTTTATAAACTAATACATACAGCTTATAACCTATAGTTGCTCATAGTGACGTAATTAATATAAGTTTACATCTTCTTCGTATAGTACTATAATCACAAAATGTGAGATTTTAAAATTATAATTATGCACATGTAATTTAATGTAATGAAATGTAGAAATGGAAAACTAGTAAACACAAAAAAAAAATATTTCATTCACATTATAGAACGATATACAAAGAATTACGATAAAACAGTTAAATCGTAAACTTATATTATTCTATTAATTTTACAATATAGCTCATGTATTCTGAATAAAATGATATCATTAATAATTATACGAAATTTTAAACACCTAATCAAAGTGTTATAGTTTTTTATATAAATGGAAAGAAAATATACAAATCCACCTTAATTTATTTGGCAAAGGTTAGCAATATTAGTTAGTTGCATTCAAATGTATAGAATTGTTATGCTTTGTTTATTTGTAAACATTCTGACCTAAACATTATTGTAAATATTTCGTTATTACTAAAAACCGCCGACGCTGTAGTATACGAGAGTGATTACGATAGATACACTTCCAGCAAGACTCTTCTATAAATGCCACAATTGTAATATTCTCAAAGATGCCAAACTTATAAGGAATACTGAAGTAGACAACTAATTCAACATGTCAAGTGTCGATTTCGTATGTGAAAGTCAGAATATTGATGTATACATATTTTGCGAATATAGCTTGCAAAGTTCAAGTATGCAAATAAATTTTAGCCATAGTATAATTAGCCCTTTTAATTATAATTTACGATTTCTATATAAACAAATAATAAATTTAAAAAAAATGTTTTTATTAAAGTCGCATATTTATTTATTTTTCAATTATTTTTTTAAATTGATCATATTTTTAAATGTGCTTATAATATTTACTATTAATTTATTTTAATATATTTCTTAACAATGTCTTCGACGAATAATGATTCACTGCTATATTACGGCTAAAAGAATTGAAAACATTGTAATAAATATAATTTAAATACTCTTATTGTTATTTTTTGTTGTTACACGTGCTTTTTGTTAGCAAGTGCTAAAACTATCAAACTTTTATTTCAAGAAATCATAAATTAAGCAATCATAAAACAAAAAAAATATAAATATTATTTAATTTAATTTTTTATGTAACTTTGACCAAATTTGTCAATTTTAAAATAAATAAATTTTACAAATTAAATGAATTGGAGCGCCTCTATATAATAAATAAAAATGTTATTAAAATTGGAAATATGATAAAAACCTATATGTGCAAAAAATCAAACACACTATCTGTCTGTTAAACTAATATTTACAAAATAAAAATTAATAAACTCTCTGAAAAAGTAATATAAATAAAGTTGGTGCTTCATAAAAACACTTTTGAGGTTTATTCAATGACTTTTCGGTCATTTGAAGGGTGTAGAAATTGTCTATATCCAGCCTACCTTTGAACAGTCGTCATTATAATTATCCGAAATGAACACGTGCTTTTCGGAAGCATCAGATCTTGTCGAGCTACGCATTTTGCAACTTTTCAATTTAACAAACGAACCTATATTTTCACAAATGAATCACAACATTTTAATCCCCGGATCGAGAATGAATACAACAATTAACAAATTATCACAAGCACAAAGAAACAAATTCAAATCGAATGTGTGTTTGTTAGTATATTGAAAGTTAGTTGGATTTAAGCAGGTGTATTCATACAACCACGTTTGCTACGACACCCGCTAAACTAAGTGCAACTAGTCACAGTGAGAGAGACCCAGTTACGCAGGGAGGCTCAATCAACATGCAGATCTACTCCAACTTAAGAGAAACTGCACGCGTCTTCAAGTTGAATTCCACTCGATCAAGTGATAAAGGCGAGCATTGTGGCACACTGACAAACACAGGCGCTGATCACCACATTCGAAGCGACTCAAGTACAGAGTACAGACAAGTCTACTTTACATGTAACTGTTCGTTGTTAGTGTTATCCGGAATTATCGAACAGGCACCAAACGTCAGTTTAATACTAATTATACCTTACACAGTTAGAACAATAGGTAAATTAACTCGCTCTATAAGTATAACTAAAAGGTGTAACTTTTGAAAATGTCCAACAGATACGGAGATACGTCGATGCCTAGACAAGATAACGCTAGTTTTAAGACATAATAAAGATAACTAGTAAACACCAGATGAGTCTGTTTGTTTGCAACTTGCAACAGCGAATGACCAGGGAGATCAGAATGTAATCCCTGCTTTCTTTATGCTGTTATACACAAGAAACGGAAGTATGGGTTCGTCACTGATGCAGATATTACAACCTAGCTCTTATAAGTAATTATACCAACTTCCATTTGAAAGTGTAAATGTTAGTATATAACCTATTCTGTCATCTGTGACCTTACAATTATATAAACTAAGTAACATTCCTTATCTAAAGCTCCCCCTATAAAGCATACCCTGTAAACTCTTTCCAAATTTATCTATATAGATCAAATAGCATCAAGCTGTAATGATTATTTGATTTTGAACAGATATTTTAAATGCATTATGTATTTGAATACATAACGTATTTAAAATATCTGTTCAAAATCAAAACACAAATAAGTTTTCGTGGTTTAATTTCATTTTCTCATTTGCCGTAATGCTACTTTGATATTTTATTATTGTTTTTGATATTATTTTCAAGAAGTTGCTTATATATAGTTCTGCCATATGAAATGTGTTACTGAATTATAATCACAAATGAACTGTATATCACATTTATCTGTTATGCTAATAAGCTATTCGCTACCGAATTAAAACTAGCGCATTGTATATGTGCACGTGTTTGTACTGTAATTGTCCAGACTTTTCAAGTACCTATATTTCATAATTTTTTATTAGACTGCAGAATTTAGAATAATTTTAATACAAATACACTCAAGCATTAAGTGATGGCGCTAGATCTTTCAATTTTTGTTATATTTAAGAGTTACGTTTTTTTCACATTTTTTACCAATTTTGTAACATTTCAAAATTACTATAATGCCACAGGAATAGCCATGTGATAAGAATTCAATATGTTGATGCAACATGGTTCAGATTAATAGTTGTGGATATTCAAATATAACAATAATTTTTAATAGGAGTACATATCTCATCAAACATTGTTTTTACGTCCACAAAATTAGTAAAAGTAAATGTAATCAGTGAGTCGTGTAGTATTCTCTCTAATTAACATTTCTGTAGATTTTTTGGATCAAGTGCATAGGTATAAATTCAATCAAATACAGGAATACTGTATCAAATGTGTTTTTAAATAAATCAAATGTAGATCTTAGGCAATCAAATGCGCGTTATACATTTGGCACACATATGTATGCGTGTTACATACGAATATGGATTGTATTATATAATATCAGACAAAATAAAGTACTTAGCTTAGGTATGCTACATTTAAATACTTGTTTATCGGACAATATTCGTTTATCAAATTATGTCAATATTAAGTAAAATATATGCATTGTGTACATAGATTTATATGAAATCAATGAAGCATGATACAACATTATTTATTTATTTTTTAACTAGCCTTGAAACATGTTTTACTATATAGGATGAAAGTCATCCTCAATATAATAGATTTTCTAATTAAAATCGTCTTGAGCTAAATAGTCATTATTCATCGTAAGCTTCTTTTTTATAAATTTGAAAATTATAAATAAAAATATAAGTATACATCTGTCTATATATATTTTCCGCTTATACCATTATAGTACATAATATCGGCTTAAATGTTTGAAGGACTTCTGTATTGCTATAGTTATTTCTAAAATGAGAGAAACATGTGATGTAGTAGTAAAATATGCCACCAGATATATTTACACGCATTCTTTATTATCATAATATATATGCATTGATTTTGAATCGATATTTGGTTGCTATATATCTTATTTGATCGAATTATATCCTAATGGGAATGCCCAAACGCCGCGTTTGAATATCATAACACCAAACTTATGAATTGGTTTAAACCTTCAATTCATATTTGATTGCAGCATAGAAATAGACGTAGCGTTAGGGTTAGGTTATCTAGAAGGGACATTGCCTACACATCGCTAATAGTACGATGGC
>JAYRBW010050126.1:0-11227 GCA_036023295.1 Invenusta paracnida
TAGACGCGCGGCAGCATTTTGTACATGTTGCAGTCTATTTAATTCACGTTTAGGTAGATTGGCATATAGAACGTTGCCTATCTGTAGGGCTAACAATATATGTTGATTGAAAAGCACAGAAGAATTATGTTCGTTTATTAATCAAATTATTTAAGTGATGCTGTGCAAATTAATCGATTAGTGACCCAATATGCCATATGACAACATTGTAGCCTGTTCTTTATAGAACCATTTGTTAAGCAGAGCGCTACTGCTAATATTTAAAGCTATCTAAAGCTATCTAAAGCTATCTAAAGCAATTTACCTAATTATGAAAACACTATCACCTTTCAGTGCACTTCGCGTATAGGTAATAGTTACACGGTGGTCAGAGCAGTGCCAGGCCGATAATAGATAAGTTAAAAGAATTTACAAAGGAAGACAAATTTAGTATTCAGCAAACAATTGCAAGTTAAATTTAATTGCATTGAATGTTTGTTTTGTGCAGTGCTAACTACACAGCATTAATATAATTCAAAGTCTGCTGGCTGATCGGTTGAAGACTGTTGCAAAAGTGGAAGGTATACACGAAAAAGAACTAAGGCCAGATAAGCAAGAATATTGAAGCATGGCAAGTCCACAAAGTCATGACCAACGCATTGCCGTTATGGCAACCGAAGATGCCCAGGCTCTTCAAGCGCAATTGGACAGAATTGAAGAGGAACAACGAAAGGTATATTTTGATCTATTCATGTCAAAATTCATAGTATATTATGCTAACTATTTTCCCTTAATTAATCATTATATGTATATGGTATCATGTTGTTGATTTCTGTTGAATGAAATCATTTATAAAAATATTCACGCCTACGTAAATACGTAAGGACAAAAAGCTTACTTACTTTTATAAGATTATTTCTAAAAGTACTCATACTATCATTCTTATTTATCTATCATACGTATTTTTAATTTTTAGGTTTGTTTATATATGATTACTCTCGAGATCATAGACACCTTCACTTTAATATTGAGTATAATATTCTAAAATATGTTGTATATTTTTATAAATACATAAACTATCAAAACTATTTATTAAAAAATGACGTATTTGCAAACGTCCTTTCTTATAATAAAAATAGAAAAATGTACCATGTTTGCAATAAAATTTGTTTTGTAACAAATTATTCACCTAGTTCAAAAATCACAAATATGAACCTAATCATACACACTTAAAGTAAACTTACTTCATAAATAAAAACTTATGTGTTGATATAGTATGCTACTTCTATTATTGACATAAACGAAATATTTTCAATAAATCCAAACTATATTATCATAATAATAATTGCCGAATTTCTTAAAAAGATAATATTTCAGATGCTACTCATTCTGTCAGTATTATTGTTCTAAATTTGTGTAATTATTTTTGGGTTATAATCGTAATTATAATAATTTGAAAATCTATTTTTCTCAAATTTGTATTATTAAAATTTTACTCAAACTCCATTATTTTCCAAATATTGAATCTGAGTTTATGATTATATAGCTCTCATTATAGTCCCCTTTTCATGGGATAGGAGCATCTGAGGCATCTAACTTATTTTCTTCTTACTAACGTTTGCTGATTTTACCAAGATTATTGTTCGCTCTGATCATAATTATTGTTATTTAATTCTTTATTTACAGGTTTTAAAAACCAATTAAAGCATTAAAGATTATTTCAACAAATTTATTTTTTAGTTAAAATTCTAATTAGAATTTCAATGCATATTAAATAAAAGTTTGTGTTCAATTAATCGAATAGGAAGGCAGCATATTATTCGATATATACATTAATTAATTTACCTGTCCATAGAATCATTATTTTTATCTAAGTTTTGCTTCTGTGGAAAATTATATAAATTCTTAAAATAATTGTTTAAACAAATTTTGTTATGTGTTTATGTATATTTGTTATGCTCGTTTGAACAACTATAGTTATGTTTTAGAAATTTTTTAAATTTTTCACACATTTTTAATTTAGTTATTTTTGTGAATTTTTTATTACATCTTTTTTGATAATTTTCATACACGAAGCGTCATTATGCTCTTTCAGATGAAAGAAATTATGGTCAAGAAATGGAAGGTAAGAACATATATTTATAAATAAACAGGTTTTCTAACATTCTCTTAAAAATAAATAAATATGATATTTCTGCTTGAAACCTACGCACAAATGATTGACATTATTGTATAGATGTTTATTCCTTTGGATTATTGTACTCTACAGTCGAATACTGCTATTTTTCAATACTACCGTAAAATAAAAATGAAAAAATACTTTAAAAATAATATCTCCGAAAAAGCAGATTAATTATTTCACGCAAAATAGATATAGACGCCAATTTTGTTTCTTTGAAAATTCCTTGTAAATTACAATTATACATATATATAATTATATGTATATAAATTATAAAGTGAATTAATATTTCAAAGCATACATTACTTTACATTGGTGAAATACACACTATAAATATAAAACGTTGTTACTGACTTAATGTTAGCTTTTTATAATACAAGCAATAATTCTTTTGTATTTTGTAATATCGTAAATCTAGATTAATGTTATAGGTATAAATAGAAAGGTTATGCTCACAAATATAATTATCTCTGAGAAATGCACCTATGTGTGCTTGCATTTTACAAATGGAAAAAACTAAATTATATGCTGTTGTATAATATGTACTTAAATTACAACTAAAGTTGCTAAAGATAATTTACAGTCATTTCGCTTGAACGGGTAATCATATTAGTAGGTACTGTTTAAGAAATACAATCATTTGGCACTTTAGCACTGTCAACAGCCTATAAACACTTGATTTTGTGTTGTTACTCCTCCGGATAGAACATTCTTTTGCTTCATTAACGTTTCAATCTATTAAACATTATTGAAAGTTTCTTTTACGGTATTGACAACAACATAATTTAATTAGGTTGAGTGTCACAGAACCTTAAAAATCAGGTCAAGTGTGAATTTACTCTCATGTGTGAATATGCATAATAGTAATCTACTTTTCCGACAATAATTAAGTTTTGTTAATAATTTTTATTGGAAGTGTAGCATATGGCCTCATAATTTTACATCTTCAGGTAGTAGGTACTCTACTAAAGTCGGTAATTCAATACTATACTTTTGAATCACCTCTTTTAAACCTATGTATGTATATAAAATAAACATCTAAACATATACATAATATACATAATATACATAATATACGTATATACTTACAAGAGATCTATTCAGTGTCATACTTTTATGCGTTAGATATAAGAAGATATTTTAATTTATGTTTTCTACTGTACATGGCTACCTGTAAAACATATTTTTGATATTGTATTTAATAAACAATTTTTATAACAATTCATAATATTTGCATATATTTATGAAGATCTATATATTTGAGATTTATATAATTTAAAATTCAAAGTATTATAGATTGTCCTAATTTGTATAAAGAATTATATATTTTTAACAAAACAATATAGGAATTTTATTATATTTATTTTTTTATGCTTAAATCTATATACTTTTTGTACTAAAATAATTATCGGCAATAAATGTAAAGAAAATTAATGCTACCTAAACTAATACAATTTATACGTTTTAAAAATATATATTTTATGAAATAATAATTTATTATTAGTAATTATTAAAAAATAAAAAGAATATTATCGCAAAATTGATTGTTTTCATTTTTATTGTGTAATTTAATACAATGTATGTACAATTTAAAGAATAATATCTCTTTTGCACATTATGTACATATGTATTTTAGCTTTATAATAATGGAATTAATAAAACAGTACGCTCGCGTCGAGATTCAAAAAGCAAATATGTTTTTACACTTTAATGAAATTGTTATTTTATTATTATATTTTTAAAAGATCACAGAAGAAGTAGAAGGCGATGAAAACGTTGAACGTGGAAATTGGTCAAACAAACTGGACTTTATCCTTAGTTGCCTTGGCTACGCTGTCGGCCTGGGCAATGTTTGGCGGTTCCCTTATCTCTGCTATAAGAACGGAGGCGGGGCTTTTTTCATTCCCTATTGTCTCATGCTGTTTTTGGTTGGAATGCCAATTTTTCTATTGGAGCTGACCTTAGGACAATTTTCGAGTCAAGGTCCACTCACATGTTGGCAATTTGCACCCATATTTAAAGGTGAGGTTCTAAAAGAATATCTACATCATCGAATTAATTCTACGAACTGGTTTGTGCAACTGACTCGCAGAAGGAATTTGATAGATATGTGTGTCGCTACTCGATCGAACTATGTAATTCAACAAACTAAATATGAAATGGGTGACATTGTTTTTGTCATTAGTTGTTAAGTTTATACAATGAAACATTAAAATATTAATAAAAGGCATATCATTAGAGACAATAACTTCTGGATGTAGTTTATGTCCAAACAGAATATATTCTCTTTTATTGAGAATAGTTTTATAGCAGTTTTGTCTTCTTCTCAGTATTTGAGTTTAGTACTAAGCAAAGACCGTTTGTATACTCTTACCCTTTATAAAGCAATCGTAACTTTTAATGTTAAGCTTCTTCTTGTGATATTTATCTTTGTTTTGTTCAGCTGTTTACCCCCTAAAACGAGCTGACCAACTAGTTCTAAGCTGTTTTGTCTAGTAAAACTATAATATTCAATGTATTTGATATTCAATGTATATAAATGTGTTGGTTAGATGAACTGATGAATTGAAATAATTCAATGGCACATATAGGCAATTTGGTCCTTCGAAGCTATTCATCGAATTAGTGACATAATATAGACGTGACTTAATAAATACAATGTACACGTCCATTACTAGGTCATATATAAAATAAATAAGACACATATATACATATAATAAAACGTGATAATCTATTTAATTTAAGCATATAGGTAATAAAATCAGAATAAGAATATAAAAATATAAGTTTTAAAAAGTATTCTCATACATATAAGGAATTGAATATCTTTATAAATACTAATAAGCAAATAAACAAAATATTTTAAGTGCGCAATTAGATTTATAAATGCAAATTATTTATTTATTTTACAAATTAAATGACTTGCATAAAATGTATAATCTGTAACAAATATTATATGAAGTTTAAGTTCCACTTGGGATTATTCATTTTTACTCAATTATAGACAAATTTTCAGATATGATTTTTTTTTCTAATAAAGAAATTAAATTCTATTACCTAACTGCTTAAAAGTATAAAATTTTTTAACAAAAATATAATACGAAAACAAAATGTAATCTATACTTTTAAAAATATTGCAAGTATATGTTGCTGTAAGTATTTTTATAAATATACGACATACTAATTATTCATTTTATTGTTTTAAAAACAATTAGAATGAATATAAATAACTTTAGAAGGAGAATAAAATACATATGAACCTTTAATTGGTAACAAAAATTATCTTTAAATATATCCAATTTATTCAGTTTATTACATTGATAATTAATAATATGTGTGGTTTAAAATGTGATTTGTTTACATTCCGATTGATTTCAACAAGTAGGACTTTGCGTTTATTAAAATTATAAACACGTAATCTTTATAGTGATCTGTAAATAAAATAATGGTGCTATATTAATCTTTATAATATTATGATATTCTCTACAACTCGATGCATTTGTTAACCTTGCAGGAATTGGATTCGGTATGATGATTGTTTCCGGCCTCGTGTCTCTCTATTATAACGTCATTATTGCCTGGTCTATTTACTACCTATGTGCCTCCTTCACATCTAAGTTGCCTTGGAGCAACTGTGGAGACTGGAGTGACATCTGTAAGATTAATTTATACTTATAGATATCGTTTATTGCATATTTTCCAAACCGCAAAAACTAAAATAAACATGAATGTGTAAAGTATTTTGTTAAATAAATTACGCAGAAATAAAAATTCACTATTAAATTCACGTATTCTGTTGTCTATAATACTGATCACCTAGGTACTTAGTGGGTTTTCCAACTATCTATCGAAAAATACTTTCTCAATAGAAGTAACAGATAGAAAATGTCCACTCGTGTTCACTGTTTTTCACTGTTAGATTCTACATAAACCTTTACTGTTATGATCTTAATAATCTTAGTATTTTGCTTGAATGGGTCGTATTTATACTTAATGTTTTACTTATTGTCTATATGTAGAATAGGTGCGAAAAGATAAAAAAAATGACATTTCTTCTTTCATTAGTATAAAAATGGACTATTATTTTATTAATTATCCTTAGCACCCACTCCAACAATGTTTAACAACACCTTCATTGTGTCCGTCATTCTATCACCTTGAATTTTGTTTATCGTCCACTCGATTCCCTTTTTACTATAGAGCAAAGTAGTCTGCCAATATGTTAAAACAAATTCAAATACATATCTAAGCTTATGCTCAAAAATCATTTTAAGGAGTGTTATTGGGAAGCTCGAAGTTATTAAATCTGCTATATATTATGGTAAGTAAATAGTCTTATTTCCGCTAAAAGTTTAAATTATTTTAAAGATAGACTGGTAGGTGCATAACGCATACTATGCATAGACATAGGTACAGTTTAATTAACAATATAGTGATAACAAATCATACACTTTTATATAAAAATTACTATAGAAATTCATCAATAAACAAAACAAAATGGCAGATAATGAGATATGACAACAAAGCATAATAATAAATATTTTAACCTCAACATATTTTTAAATATTTGCTAGTATTTAAATCATAAAGATTCTATAATTTATTTATAAAGATTATATTACGTAGATTAGTGTTCAACAGGATATTTCATTCTTTGCTCTGCTTCGAGTACCATATTATAATGATTCTTTTACTTTTATTTAGAGAAAAAATCAAAATGTCCATAATTATTTAATTTGTAATTATGTTATTTTGCTCAAACACTATTAATTGATTTGCATATTGCATATTTGTGTTTCTTTCATTTACTAAATATATGAATTACAGTTTGCGTGGATAACCTGCAACCAATAGAGAATTGTACGCTTGCACATAACAGAACCGCCTACCCAAACGGAACGTGCTACTCGACAACGACGAACCGAATTTTGGGTGTCTGGAACAAGACTTTGAAAGATGCCAGTGGAATCAAAGAGAAGACTGCCGCCCAAGAATACTTTGAGTAAATGAAAACTATCATGATATATGAAGTATACAATATAGACAGTATCAGTGGTAGTACACATGGCATTGAAAAAAATCATTGTTCTTTAGGTTTATTGATGACATTTTTGTATATTCTTAATTAAGATATTTTTAATAAATTGTTGCGTTCCAATTAACACACAGCACCCTAACATTTAATTTATTATTGAACATAGTTCTTTCACTTTGTTCTTAAATATAATAATGGTATTTCCACTACTAAGCCAACAAATACTAATTTATTGTTAAAGTTTAAGGCCTTCTGCCCATCTTCCTATAAAACTTGTTTTATATAATGTTTTTAGATCGTGCATTTGTATTTCCTCTTATTGGTCTTCTTTACACAGCCATTTCCTCGGATCACATAACATGTTTGTTTCTAATGTATGCTTATCCTAGTTCTCTTTTTGGCGTATTATTAGCTCATTTATTTCCTTTAAATACTCCCCTAATAATTCTGTACATAATAATAATAACAACCGTTGTATGTTAATAGTCAAATGTTTTGGTAATGTCTCTGTTAGTTTAAGTAAACATGTTATCATGTAGCAAAATTTAAATGCTAAACTAGTTTTTTCTACTTGTAAAATTAATTTCGTTTTTCTTAAATATAGGATTTCTGTAGCTCTCCGTTCTATAGTTATTTACAAATTTAATTGTTCTGAGAACAAGGTGGGCTATATAGGTAAAACTAAGCGTCACCTGTAATATAATCTCATTAAAGAATAATAATAATAATATATATTTAATCACAAAAAAGTTGTACAAGTACAATCAAAGTGGCAGTTCAAAGTGGAAGAACATAAATATTTTAATCAATCTGCTGTTTTTTTCTTACAGGTTGTGATGTAATTGTAAGCTTTGTAAATAATTTTTCTATTTTGAACCGCTAAATATAAATCAGATATATTTATTAAGGAATCACTTGACATAAAATCTTCTACCATTAGTCTTATTCGTATTTTATTTTATTGTGATACCTCATGCAATTTAAAACTGTAAAAATAATTTCTGATCTTTATTCACTAGTATTGTTCAGTTATATATTGTATAAATACACTAATGTATAGCTCACAGTTCTGTTTACCGATGATGCTATTTCTTGCATCGAAACATGTTGCACAATATATATAAATATTATTTGTATTGGCTTTTTATTGGTTGTGTATATCAATTGAATCCACTGCCCAGTTATAGAGAAACATGTTTATGTAGTAGTTATAATACATATGTATGTTAGCGGTAATAGTTATACTTTGAATTTATGCATAAATCCTAATAATGGAATTAAATCGATGCATTTGCCATAATCCTGCCACAGATATTCGAGTCAGGTGAGTATGAAGACTTTTTTCAGTGGACTTTTTTAATCTGTATAGTATTCAGTGGTATTTACATCTATATTTTATTATATTATTCATGTAGTATTCAAAATCTACATAATTTGAAAATGCTGTATTTTTCCACGACAATACAAGACTCTACATTTACAGGTGTACCACTGAATACTATTCTATATATATTATATCTGTGGCAGAATTAGGTCTAATTCCTGGCATTATATATAATACCTAGTTATTATGCATAAATACTAATTATGCCTATTTTCGCTAACATATGTACATATATATACACACACACACTTATATTATACATATTTCAGGTACGTTGGTCTACAGTCAAAGTTAAGCAAAGGTTTCGATGATTTGGGGCCATTGCGTTGGGACATGAGTCTCTGCCTTCTTCTTGCGTGGATCATCGTCTTTCTGTCAATGATTAAAGGCATTAAGTCTTCAGGAAAAGTAACTGAGCATAAATACAATTGCTTGTAATACACCATAAGAAAATGATTACTCTCATATGTGTTTAGATTATCTAATCGCAAATAGTATTTTCTAAGAATTTTTGAATAGTTATGTAAAATATGCTCAATTCTTTCATTAAAAAGCGGACAATATATGTATTAGTGAATATTGTCCATATTATAATGTGTTATTCAGTTAGTATAATCAATATATTTCAAAAATTCAAAGAATTCAATATTTATGGATTACAGTTTTAAAATTAAAATGATAGTAACGTACATATATGTTGATTTAATGTGGATTGAGTATGCTGAACTTGCAAAATTTATATAAATATTTATTTATTTTATTACATTTTGATAATTTGACTATTTGTTTGGTTCACGTATCTGCTGGTCTTCATTTGGAATATATTTTAAGAAATTGCGGGATATTACTAGAAAAAACTAAATAATTATAACATATAGTTATATATGTCTCCTTAATAAATAATATAGATAAATATCTATATTTTTACAATAGCTATTTAAACATCTTCAAAATGTATGTATGTAATTAAAAAATACTCCAGTCTTAACAAATATTTTGTATTTAATAATTTCTGGTTGTGTATAGGGACATCTATATCCTATACAACTTAATACATTTTAAATTAAAATCACAATAAATTGCTTTAGTCTATCAACACATTCACTTTTTTATTTAAAACAATGTTATATAATAAACTAACAATACGATTTCAGTATTTTTATCAAATATTAGGACTTTTATTATAAAATAATGCTATGTCAACATATGCAGAATTTATTAAAACAAAAATAAATATTACTAAAATTCTTAATAATTCTTAATATTATTGTTTGATTTATTATTAATTTTTCAAATGACTATTATTATTTCATTAATTAATAATTTAAAAACCAATTTAATTGAATAGCTCTATAATAATATTATGTCATTTTATAAAACTTAAATAATGCAGAATATCAATACAATAGTTACGCAATAAAAATAATACATATTTGACGTATTTATATATGCATAAGAATCATATATAAATAATATATTTTAAAAGGTATTTCAAAGAACTATACATTTTTATACGAGTTTTGGGGATAAACTTAAATAGAAAATCACTATTAATATCTTTTTATAGTAATATATATTTCAATGAAATGTTCACTCTGAATACAAAGTATACTGATATCTACTATAGTAAATTTTATTTAAATAAATCATACAAAGACATAATATCTCAATGTTGAATATAATATATATAATATATATTGTAATGCGTTTAATGTGAGAATGAATGTTTATTGTTGACTTAATATGCAACACAAATGTGTATTTGAATATATTGGTTTTAATTAATTTTAATAACTGAAAAGTTGGAAAGTATCTGCGCAACTCGCCTTAATAAATCATGAACACATTTTTTGTTTTGTTTTTATGTCTTTCTAAACTATCTGGCTTATAATATTGATATAATGTGTATTTTGTTGTCTTCAGGTTGTTTACTTCACGGCCCTCTTCCCGTATCTTGTACTGGTGATTCTTTTCATAAACGGTCTCTTGCACGAAGGTTACCAAGTTGGGATAAAGTTCTACCTCACACCTGATCTCGAGCGCCTTAAAGATGCCGAGGTCTGGAAGGATGCTGCCACCCAGATTTTCTTTTCTCTCTCGGCATCTTGGGGAGGTCTTATCGCTTTAGCTAGCTACAACAAGTAAGTGCCATATATAGGCTTGTTATACATGTCACATATGACTTATGGGTATAATATGGCAGCCTAAATTGTTTAAAATGGTATTATACGAATTTTATAATTATTAATAGCTGTTATAGTTCAAAAACTTACAGTAGTTATATATGTATACATATTACCTACATATGTCATATCAATTTTTCTCAAACAATCATTGAGAACACAATATTACACAATTCTTTAATTAAATAAGATAATTTAAAACAGGGAATAGTAGTATAGAAACTTCCACTTCTGATCAGAGATCGGGGTGGGTCTAGAAATCGGGGTGGGTCTAGAAATCGGGTATGGTATTTTTGTGATTTCTGGACATGTTTAGAAATTTCAGCGTGTTGGTTTGTCTCAGGTTGCGTATGCAAAATTTATATAAGTAATCATTGAACGCTGAGGGATGCTGAAAAGCTATAGTCATATCTTGTATTGATTCTGCCTGTACAGTGTGTATCAACACCCCCTCCCCCCATTGTGAT
>JAYRBW010050137.1:0-11227 GCA_036023295.1 Invenusta paracnida
TGCAGCCGCAAGTGGCTGCCAGCTTTTAATAGTGTATAGGGGTTACTTGTTAATTACATTTATTTTTTGGTTTTTTTACATTTAACAAGTGACCCTATACACTATTAGAAGCTGGCAGCAGCAACCACACCATGATTATCAAGCATCTCCCTATCCTTTACATTAGTATTACAATATATAAATTTAATTAGTTATTTTTTTATTTTTGACTCCACAATTGCCCAATGTCTATTAAATATATACAAGAGTTTATTTACTATATATAGTACTATGTATAACATGTAATTTTCAAAAGTATTTTACAAATATAACACATTTAAGAATTAACATATAATAGTAAAAAAATACCACCTATGTAGTATTATCTGTTTTAGATGAGTAATGAAAAGCAGGAAGAGGGAGAAGAGGAAACAGTGATGACACTCAAAGAATACTTTGCAGAACAGTCAGAAATGGAGGAAGAAGTTGCAGAAGTTGTTCTCGGAGGTCTAGTTGAAGAAGGCAAATGCAGCTACACTCATGTTAGTAATAGAGTTTTATATCTTTTTGACTTCTTTTAGTATTTAATTGTAATTATAGATATTTTTACTATGCAAGATACTCTTCCTACATTGACCTATTTCAATTAATAGACTCCTATATTCAATTGGGTTTTTTAGAGAGATTTTTGATAATGTTTTTGCCAAGCATATTTTTTTGCACCAATTTATTTTTTAACAGATACATTTAATTTTAAAATATGTATGTTGTCTATCTTTGCATCACAAAACTAATTTTTAATTTTTTCTAATAATAAAGGGTATGTTATGTCAAATTTTAGCTTATAGTTATATCTAGAATAAAGGTCAATTTTTATTTAAAAGTTATTAACAAGTAAAACATTTGTTTACAATATTGAAACAAACTTTATCATTATTATTTCAAATGATACCTTGGAGATAGGCTTCTTCCATGTGGAACAGTAGCGTAATCCTGTCTCACCACCCTTAAAATACTAAAATTGGTGCTTGATGATTATACATGATGGCACATTTTAAAATTAAATTCTCTTGAGATTCATACTATTACTATACTGTTAAGATGCTTAAACAACCAATTGTACAGTTTCCCATTGAAGTCTTTTATTGTAATGTAGGCTTCCCCTCATAGCACTTACATCATTATGGCTTCTTCGTAATTGTTTAAATTAGTATTCAACAAAAAGATATTTTCTCTTTTGGTGTGATTGTTTAAATATATCTATAATATGATTTTTTTTATTAAGTGGCATACAATATCAATATTGGCCTCCTCAGTTGTAGTCGTATGTGGTCTTCTAAATCTTTCTTTTTGAACTGAATCACATCTTCAGCTCCCTTATTAAGTAGATAATTTATTACAACTCTCTTTAGGTTTATTATATTGTCATCTGCTGAAGTGTCTGTTAATAAATCATAAATTTAAGTATATTTATAATTGTTGCATAATAATTTAAAGAATGCAATTTCGTCAAATATGAAACCCAAAAATTATTAGTTGAATATAATATACAACTGTAATTGTCAAAATGTTTATCATATACAAGCATTATAAAATGAAAATGGTGATACATTTTGAAACGATGGAGACATTCACTGTTTATTTTATCTACTTTGTTTAAATTGACTTATACATATAATTTTTTGTCTTGAAAATAGTCAACAATTTAATACATTTTTTAGGATTATTAATATTGCAAGTATTCTTTCAGGGGTATATGAAACGCCAAGCGGTCTACTCTTGTCTGACATGTTTCGAGTCCTCTCAAATGCAGGCAGGTGTATGTCATGCCTGTTATGTAAACTGTCATGATGGGCACGATATTGTGGAGCTCTACACAAAGCGTCACTTCCGGTGCGATTGTGGCAACTCAAAATTTGCCGGTTTCAAGTGCTCTCTCTTTAAAGTATGTAGTCCTCACAAAATCATTTCTATGCTCTATGCTATCGTTATATTTCATCATATAATTTACATTAGATCCTATTTAGTTATAATAGTTTCATTCAATCTGAAAGAGTGTGTTACAAATTCTGATCAAATTAATACCTGAAAGCTGTATTGTGGTAGTTTTTAATTTTTTGTGTTATTATCCCAATAGACGTTTTTCTTTCTATAATAACATCCAGCTTTTTAAAATTGTTAACGTTTTAATCAATTTTTTTTAATATTCTATTCTGTCACAGTATTGAGCTATTTTATTTAGGAAAAAAGAATTGTGTGTCTGACAAATATATATATATAATTTAAAGTAAAAATATAAATAATTATGTATTGATGTTTTTAGTGTGTACTTTAATGTGTACTTTTAATGTGTATGTAGATTTTTAACAATTAAAACAATACTGACAGAAGGAACGTTAATATTAAATAGTTTACACTGGTTGGAACTTCCAACAAGAGTCACCTAATCAATGATTTCTACATGATGACTTAATTTTTGTTATTTTTTTATCAAACTATAGATTAGGTTTTACAAACTAGCTTAGTTCAGTTACGTTTTTTACAATAACTTGTCTCTTTTTCAAAATTTCAGGCGAAAGATGCTATAAATTCTGAAAATCAGTATAATGATAACTTCAGTGGTCTCTATTGCATATGCAAACGACCTTATCCGGATGATGAGGTACATACTCCTTTTTGTTTTTAATATTTCGTGTCTTCTACAAAAATGTTAAATGTACAAAAGTCTCACTATTGGTGTCGTATGCAGGAAAAATAGTTAGCGCACTAGTCTACAAACCCGTAAGTCTTGTTCAAGACTGGCTACGAACTGCTGGTTGTAGTATACTGTTGGTCCAGTCAGTTAAATGATTAATTATATATATATATGCTTCCAGTAGCAGGTTGTGAGACTCGTAAAAAGTTCAACAATGTCTTTCATATACATACGCTACGGACCGACTAACTTCTATGAAAATTGTATGTCTTAGTTTTTTATTATAGATATGGGTATCAACGATGCACTTGTATAATCCTATACCTATCTATACATAGGTTTTTATTATTGTCCGTCATCTCATACCAATAGGAAAACTGTTAACTTATCAAGTTATACTTCTCAGATGTAATGTACAATTTTGTGTAGAATTCTATGTAGATTGGGTATACCTGTTTTAGTTTTGGAGCATACTCAGTTAGATTTCTATACAACCTTTAAAATGTGGAGAAATTTTGCTACACACTGAGGAATCATGGACTCTTAAATAATAATTTGTATAATGACTATTGTTTAGAAACCCATGTACGTATATAACTGTCATCTATTAATTCTAATCATTATATATAGTGTAGACTTTTAACATCATACTCGGCTTCTAACACTTGATTTATGCATATCAGTATAGAATTTGACTGAGATATGAGTTGTAGAATTCAACATCATTTATAGAGTTCTATACCAACCAAACTTTACGTGCATATGCCTTTGAATTTTATATCCGAACAATTTTTGTGAACTTTTCAGTAGAATACATTATTTAAATTTTTAAAGCATAATTCCTCTTTCAATAAGGAGAAAAAAGTTATATTCTAAATAATTTCAAAATATTTATCTTAAAAATACAGAAATTATTTAATTTTTAGATATCAATTAGTAAAAATATGATAATGGTATAGTACGGATACCTTCATTTTCCCATTTTTGACATACGCATCTTTACTGTGAATATTTAAGCTAATTTATAACCTAATTATGTTTAGTTTAATGTAATAATATTATATTGAAAATGTTAACTAGAATAACGATTTAATTAATAATTTACTTGATATTTCTCTATAACCATATGATTTATAATAAGGCAGTGAGAACGCTGATATAATTATTAGGAAACATTTATTGTCTTTATAATTACCAATAATTATAATTCACTCATTAGCTAGCAGGCTTTAATCTTTTAAACATATCTGAATATTTGGTTTGTATTTAGATGACAATTTATACGTACCAAAAATATGTCTAATATCATCTGTTGTGGTCAAAAAACAATCAAACTTAACGCCCACTAATTATGTATATGATAAACCTTGGATATTTCGAATTTCAAATCATATTCAAAACACAATCAAGCATATCACAAAACATCGCGTCAGAATCACAACACCAAAAATCCCCCACACAATTTTCATTCCTCTTATCAAGAAATATCTATCATTTCACAAACAGAATAATCAATTCGCATCAATACCAACCAATCCAAACATTATCTAAAACAAATATCTTAGGATCATTCAGACGAACAGTAACGTCAATTCAATCAATCCAACATTCAATCATATCAAACATTATCTAACGTATTTAAAGTGTTATATGTCATATATTGTCATATGGAACAAAAAATGTATTACTAAACTATGATTTATTATTATCTTATTTTACAGATTGTGGTGTTATTGGATTAGTTATTCTTTCCCTTTCTGTGTATTTCAGTGCCAGGACGAAATGTCAAGTTGCAATATTTGTGAAGACTGGTTTCACGTCTCGGTAAATTATAATTTTGCTTCTTAAGAATATAAAATATTATATATAACTTTTCGAGGTAGTAAGCATAAACTTGTACTTTAATCTGAGATAAAAGTGTACATCAAAAATGTGATATGTTAAGGAAATCATGAACACACTGTATTCTATAATATGTGTAAATATTTTGTACGTACGTGGGAAAATGTTTATAAATGCTTAATTATTATAAAATGCCTACCTACTACATATATTTGTTTAGTCTATAAAAATATAACATCCCTACAATACACTGTATAGGTGTATAAAACAAATTCTCTAAATGTTATGGACATTCTGTAAATTACGCTCAATAATTACTGTGTGTAATTTTAATTTTAAGGAGCTACTTAGTTTCCACAGCATTTACATGATTCGGTAGAAATATTGTGTTTTTTAGTTTATGGTATTTATAATAGGTCATTAGTATGTCTAGCAACTCACGGATTCATCCAATTGAAGGGAAATCTTTGTTTTGTTAGCGCTGATAAGTTAAGTTCACATTTTGAAATATCTTTTATTATTGGTTTTGTGGGTTACTTATTGAAGAAATATAGTCGCCGTTTTAATTTTGCGGGATGGTTACATATGTAGGATTATGACTTCTAAACCGCTTTATTATGCCAGAAATTGTCATATTTTATCGATTAAGCAATTAAGTCTTCTAATTTTATTTTAAAGGAAATATTTCACCAGATACATTAATCCGCATCCTGAACATTAATATTTATCGTATCAGACTTTTATTTATTTGAGACAAAAATCTATCTCAATATTTAATGATTTCGGTGATTTTTAATCTTTATATATAATTCTATTTTCTTATAGTGATTAGGTATAATAAATTGTTAAGCTATAAAAACCAAATTTACGTATATTATTTTGTTATAGAATTCATTATTTCTTGAGATTGTTTTTTCTAATTAACTCAACTTTAATATTACCTGCGAATTTTTTTGTGCAGCATCTTACTGATTGGAAGGAGGATTTACAGGAGCTCACATGCTCCTCTTGTTTGGCGAAGCATGAATTTCTGCGCATATATCGCGATTATCTGCTCAACTTTCCAGAGCAGATAGATGTAGTTGATGGTAAGTTATTGCATCGTTGATAATGTTTTATCTCAAATTGTCGCTGTAAAAAATTACATAATTTAGTTAAAAAATTGCCAATCAAAGAAAGTAAAAAAAACTCTACGGATACAACACAAGGCAAAATATCACCATCGTCGTCCGAATGCTTCGGACTTCAGGTATACCAAGCTACTTTTGTGTACTACTTGCAAATGTTATTAAATTTGAGAGCCATAGGACAGCTGTTTCGAGCTTATTAGCTCTCGTCAACCGTACCCAAATAAAGCCTTGTGCTGTATCCGTTGAGCGTTTTTATTTTATTTTACCGGACACCCTCTACTCTCATAGATAAATTTATTTATTTATTGAGTATGTACTAGATAATCTTAGTTATATGCAAATTACCTAGCTGGTATACCTAGCTGCAGTACTACTAGTGAATAAATCGTTAATACATGTTCTCTTTTTAGTTTTATATTACTATTGCAATTTTTTTCTTGGTGCTTTTCTTAAGCGATTAATCTTCGTGTTTATAATATACATAATATAAAAACAACATTCGTCATTTAAAATCATATTAAAGTTATTAAGAGATTGACACAGAATTAAATGTATTTAAATGTGACGACTTCAACAGATGATTTCAATGAACGAAATGGTTAGCAGCAATTACTAAAAAGTTTATGACATAACTTTTTTTTACATAATATTAGTCACTTAAATTAATAAAGAATAATATTTAATTGTCTATTATACCGTTAAAGGATGTAGAGGAGGCCATTTTAAAATGTATTATTATGAAAATTGGTATTGGAAGTAGAGACGGGACCCTAACGTAATCGTTCATCGTTTTTTCTTAGATGCAAGCACAACTACCAACACAGAAGCGACTAGTGCGAAACGTCCACGATTTTCCTCCGAACTATCAACTACTTGTCGTTTGACTCAATTTCGAGATAAACTTGCGACTTTGACAACTAACCAGACAGCTTCTTCATTGCCGCTAGATGATAGGTCCAATCTAGATCAGGAAGCACAAATTGCACCTTTAACTGTTACCAATGGAATGAAAGCTGATACTGCATCAGCGGTGGAATCATCCGTTTCATCTAATTTTAACGAACCTGGTGTAAGTCAGCAGAATAGTGAGAGACCAATAGTATTATATGACAAACCAAAAGAGAAAGTAACAGAAGTTACAACCACAGCGACTGTTGCAGGTGCTCTCTCTACACATGCTGAAAAAACTGCTTATTGGCCAGAAAATTGGCGTCAAGAGGTTCTCTGCGACTGTGAATCTTGCAAGGTAATTTTTACTATACCTATATATACAATAAAAATAGGTCTATGATAATATACACATATATGTATATATTTAAAATTCATGAAATGAATCAATTCGGAAATTTAATAAATAATACTTTTTAAACGAGCATTTTTAACAATTTACAATTTCTTCTAAAAATTGTTGATAATATCTCAAATCGCTTCAAATATTTAGTTCTATTTGTAACAATTAAAATATTGTCTTTGATATACATTTTATACATATTAAGTACCTAATAAGAATTGCATTTTCCGTAATTTATTACTTAATATTTTCTGGTTGGTATCTAATATTGATGACATGTTTCATTTCAGCAACTTTACGCAAAAGAGGAAGTTTCTTTTCTTCTAGACCCTGAAGATCCTGTGCATATTTATGCGCAAAAGGGACGTGACAAACTTGCTGATTTGGAATCGAAAGTTCGTACCGAAATTTCTCAGTCATTTAACAATATGCCACGACCAGCGGCCATTCACTTTGCTAGCAGTAAGTCTTATTTATATATAAAAGTATACAAGGTCTTGTCATATCATTTTTTATATTTTAATAGAAATCGTGAAACTAAGAGAAGATATGGAAACCTTTTTCGCTGATCAGGCCAAGGATGGTGTAAGTATTAATATTTTCTCGAAATTTCTGTTTAAATCTTTATATGTACTACGAACGTAAATTTATTTTATAATGTTTTATTTCCGTGTGCTTTCCAGCCGATTACAGCTGCAGCGGTGAACACATTCTTTTCTGAATATAAACGCAAGAGCGGCATGGACTAATGCTTAACTTTTACGAACACGCCATTTTCGTTTTATCCAGATTCATGCAATCAGCATTTATTCCAATATTGACAGTTAGGTCATTATTGTTTTTTATATATCTTGTCTATAAACGAGTATCCTTATTATGTTTCTATTATATTGTCAATAGATGTATTTATTTATTTTTGTTTAATAAACATATTGTAATTTATTCTTAAAATCGTCTATTTCTGGTATTACTTCATATCATATTTTGCGCATGGAAAAGATATTTCTAAGTGTATTTTTAAGTAGCAGTTACAATAGTTTAAAGTAAAATAAATAATATTTAGTAGACTTTGTTTATGGTTGCATGAAGTAATTTTCATTGACTTGGATTACAGTTTTGAAATGATGTTGTGTAACTGAAAAGTTTGTTAAACTAATGTGTAAGATAAATATGGAATTTGTAAAATTCCCGCATTTAAAAAATAACGTTTATACATAATATTGAGTGAGCCTGTAACACAGTTGGGAGAGTAAGGTAGTTCTTTCCAATCGGTCTAGGCCAACCCTTCAGATAATAATCGATCCTGCTTCTATTAGTCTGAGAATAAACGTGGGTGTCACATTTGTTAAGGCGAACTCGCTACATTTAAAAGGCCAAATCATTTTAGCGATTGATTAATTAACTTTTATAGTATCTTTTATTAAACTTTTTAACCATTACTTTAAGATGTATTATCAATAAATTCTCTGTTATTAGCTCAATGTCCAACCGATGTAGCGTTACTTTCTGGCAACTATCTTATTTTCGCAAGCGTTCCATCAGCTATATCTCTAAAATGACTTATGTAGTATAATTAATATTTATAAAGTAATATGTAGTTAATTACAAAACTCTTCTTAACGGAATGTAGTTGTATCCAAATAGGTTTATCAGTACTTCTTTATAGAGTTAATGTACATAATATTTAGCGTTTATATATGTACATATATGTTAATAACGTTGATGTAACGAGGTAATATTAATTCTGACAACATGGAGAAAATGTTCAAATTTCATCATAACATTCTTTTTTTAACTAGCTCTAAAATTATATTTCGCATCATAATTTAATTGCTGAAACTTGTCGAAGTTAATAGAACTTACTTAACTCCAGTAAAAACATTGTAATGCTATTTTATACATTGTTTTAAATTATTCCGTTAAAGAATTTAAGCTCATTATGGTTATCACATGAGTATCCTATATATTTATTCTAATAAAAGCTCTGTTAATCATGTACTCTATAACACAATTTTTTTGATGAAATATGAAAAAACTTAGTTATATTTAATAAAAATTCTTAAAGGATATGTCCACTTCATAAAAAAGGTAATGTTAATTTTAGGTAAATGTTAACGAAAATTAACTTTGTTTTAATTAAACAGAGGAGAACCAAATCGTACTGAAACATAGGATAGTTTATTTAGGATGAACGACATGTTTCTAATCATCAAAATTCATCAGGTAAAATTATACAGAAAGTAAATGATAGATGTAAATAAATGTAACCAAAACAAGGAAACCCTTTAAAAGACAAAAAGTTAGAAGAAAAGAGACCATAAACCAATTACTTAGTTAAAAATACGAAGAAAGTAGAAAGCTCCATTGTTATTTAAAGAGATATTAAGATTAAGGTTCAAATGTTTAATGTATAATGCTTCTTTAATGATCAATTCAAAATTATCTTGAGCACGATCTAGAATTTTAAAACGAAGAGAGATTTTACAAGAGTTTCACTGTAAAAAAAGGTAAACACGTCAATTGAAGACATCGATACCGTGAAACAACTTGCCGACATTGATGCAATCTATTTACGTTATTTCCATTATTTGATGGCATTGATAACTTTAATATTTAGGCGTCGATGCCGTTTTGTCTATTTTACTGCATCGGTGCAGTAAATTAACGCAAGTTTCGTAAATCTTTATTGCATCTATGCCGTTAATTAATGTAAGTTTCATTAAATTGTATGATACTAATGCAGTTAAATTACAAATAGTTTCGCAAATTTGTATTGCATCGATGCCGTTTATTGATGTAAGTTTCGTTAAATAGTACCTATACGGTACTATATAATACAAATATTGCATAAAATTTCATTGTATTATTTAATGTTCAAATCTTTTATTTGTCTTATACCTCCCTTGAATTAGAAAATATAGTAAATGAAATGATATGAACATTTTTCCTATAGTGAACCTATAATATTCTAAATAATAATCCAAACAATTCTGTCCATTATAATCCATTAATTTATGTCGAGCAAACAAATACTATAAAAGGTAAACAGATTACAAACGTAATATCCTACGATAAAGATCTTAAAATAATAAGTAAAATGTTACATATTATGAAAAATGATTAAATATCGCAGACGTGTACCTACATACAATATACCAATTGGAAAATTAATGTTATAATTTAAGTGAGATATAATAAAAAAGCAGTATATATTATACAGTTAACAATTGATCATATGGTTATACTAATTTTTGTAAATATTTATAAAAATTAGTATAACCATATTGTCAATCTATATGGTATTGTCATAAGCAAAATTCTCAATAAATCAATTAAATAAATGAATCATGTCATGAAAACACTTTTTAAACATTAATAAAGTTGTCTTTATTTAAACATTGTGTCTAGCGGAATTAAACGTCGTTATGATAACTCAATTAATACAGACGATTTAATAAAAACAAAATAGGGCTAATATGGATTCAATTAATGAAAAAAGCTCAAGACATTTTGTAAAACACAAAGAAAATTCAATAACATTGGAACAAATGTCCAAGGAACAACTGAATGAAATATTAAGTGAATTTTTTGTTGGTATAAGGAAACCTAATATGGATAAATACATGAAGCAAACATTGGACAGCATCAGATACTCAATCAATCGAATTCTTTGAAGACTTCATGGTCCAGAAAAATTCTACATTATCAAGGATAAGGAGTTCGCAAAATCAAGGGAAATCTTTTTTACTTTTTGTAAAACTCTCAAAGCAGAAGGAAAGCATGTCGTATCTCATTTTCAACAAATTCGCCTGAAACCATTACTTTAATTCTGGATACTTTACAACCGGCCAAACCCTTCCAACTTCAGTTGATGGTATGGATCATGCTTATCATGCTTTATTTTTGCAGAAGAGGAAAACACAGCAAACCGAAGATATCTTATTCAGACTGTAGACGAAGCCACTAAAAACCACAAGACTGATTCCGAATGCTTTATTGGAGGTCGAATTTATGAGAAACTGGACCTTTCCCTTTGTCCCGTTAAATTGTATGAAAAATACTTGTCTAAATTCAATTTAAAATGCGATCGCTTATAGGTTATGGCAGCTAGGTAAAGGTAGTTACAACGTTGAAGATGATTGTTGGTATCAGAATAGACCCATAGGAAAAAGCAGTATTTCGTTATTCATGCGGAATATATGCAATATTTGCGAAATAACAACACTATTCACGAACCACTGCCTACGCGTATCAGCAATAAACATACTAAAAAGCAATTTTTCTGATTCC
>JAYRBW010050148.1:0-11226 GCA_036023295.1 Invenusta paracnida
AATACTCGTTAAATAGAGCTCCGTGATTGGTTGACGTCGTCAAGCCAACCACGGAGAATTCTAGAAAGACGGAATTCCCCTCAAAGTCAGCGGACATTTTATATACGCGCAGCAGACATTCACCACAACTCCCCCCCCCCTGAATCCGTAGGCCGGGGGCCGCAGGAAGGAGAAGAGAAGAGAGGAAGTGATGTCTGCTCGCCTCCTGCAGAAAAAATGTCTGAACAGGTACTGACTCTGAGGAGAAAAGATCTAAAGATAAACATAAATAGCATATGGATGAAACTTAATGGAAAGAACTATATAACATAACTAAATAATATAACTATATAAAAATAAATCTTTCAGAGTTTTTTCTTAATAAAATAACTCATTCTACCCCGGAGTCCTTCCCGAGAGATAGATTTTAATAATGAGGAAGTTGCGGTGTCGAACCGAGCAACTTTAAATAGAGTGCTGAGAATAAAATAAATTTAGTTATTTTTGAATGTGAATTCTATGCAGCTGAATGGCTGTACATAGAATAAGAATAATAAGAATAATGTTAAATATAAAAATAAAAATATATAACAAAATTAATACTATTAGAGTTCATACTATAGAGTGTATCACGTCCCAGGTTTCTGTCCTGAGAGACGGGTTAGAATAAAATAAATTAGTTAGTAAGTTGCGGTGTCGAACCGAGCAACTACTTCAACGTTCTCGCTGTAAATGGATTCTGCGGAAAGCAGGGAAGAGGCGATAAGTATTCGCTAAGGCGAGACGAAATATAGTCTTAGGGTTCTGATTTTGGATCCGCGCCACTTCGTGAGCATATGCCGGGATGTCAAATGGAGATGACGGGTGGTGGCTCTGGGCGAAATACGGAGCATCTGTCTCCAGCACGAAATCGTCGGGTTCCATAAAAGCGACAGCCTTTCTTGTTTCAGAACTGAATGCGGCTGGATTGTGGAGACCGAATATGATGAACGGGTATCGATTTTTCCAGAAGTTAAGACGACTTACTGGACCGACGAAAGAATGGAGGTATAGATACGGTAGATGGGGTTTGTCTTGGGCATCTGTTTGATCAGAATAGTGGACTTCCCAAAAGATACGGAGGAACTCGGAGTCAACCTCCTCATATCTGTCCCCCGAAGGTCGCAGGTGCAATACGATTGTGCTTTCCTGTCCTCCTCTTTGTAACTGATGACGCAATGTTTCCACTTGGTGTCTCCTTGGAGTGTCCGATTGGAAGTCGAGACCGATCTCGCCGAGGGCCACAAATCGTGGTTTCTGGAAAGAAGGCCTGAGAAAAGACGGTGTGTAATATTCGGTTTTACTTGCTCGTGGATGTATGCCACAAGAGACAAGCACTGGTCCCATTTGTTCATGGGCTTGATTTGTTTCTTCGTCCGCAGACCATGTCTTCGGGTCCGTGAGGGACCACACGCAGCCTCCATACTGAGGGTCTTGAGCTGGAGTTGTCCGGACAAGTTCCGAGAATGTCGTCACTCGTAGCCTTTCCTTCAGGCGATCTAGGTGACAGTGCGTGTCCACGAAGAGGTCAGGTAACTCCTCGAGTTGTCGTAGTCTGTTTTCGGAGATCGTATACGCTCGGCCCCTCTTGTCGATTATTGGTGGAATAAAGTCGATTATCGGGTAGGCCGTCGCACATGTAGTAGGGTTCTCTTGAATTTTTCTCTGCTGATCTATTGTCGTCCTGGCCATTGGATAGGGAGACCTCATCAGCGGCCGTCGTGTGCTGTGGACACTCCGTGAAGTGGATGGTGTCTGCGATCTCGGGCGTGATGTGATGGGTGCTATAAAAACCGTGGTGGACTTTCCTGTTCGCATCGTGCGTGGAATCTTCTCCTGAAGCTGATGGCGGAGGTCGCCAGAAGTCAGTTGTCTTTCTCGGAGTGGTTGTCGCGGAGTCTGAGACGACCTGGATCTAGGTCTCGGGTTTGAGGTCCACCGAGGATGAGTATCCGGTCGTTCATCATGTCTCCGACGGTCCCTGCTCCTTCGTAGATCTTGAGTAACGCCAATGGCTGGACGTCTTTCGTTTTCTTTAGTTTTCTCTATTAAAGCTGCTTCTTCCTTCAGCTCGAATACTGGTACGAACTGGTGTACTAAATAAAATAAAATGACAAACAATACAACAGTATAAAGTTTTGATGAATAAAAGTTGCAAATAACATAAATTTTATAATACCCAATAGCTGAATATAAAAGAATGGTATTGTTGAATTAAAACATTTTTATATTAATGAAAATTCTTAATATATATAAGATACACTTTGTTAAACTGTAAATTATAGCAATTATAGGTTACGATATACATATGTATGCAAAAATAATAAAATGTATGATTATGTTAAAACTAACAAATGACTGTGGATATATGTAATATATATTTTATTTGTATATCTATATGTAAGTTTTTATCGTCTGTATAATTTACCTCAAGCATAAACTTTGTAAGTAAGTAAGACTTCTTTTTGTCACTTAAATAGTAAACTCGATTTTCTTGATGTCTTAATATCTCTGTGACTATAGTCGTGCCTAACCTTCATGTAATTTAGATATGAACTTAAAATTTCTGTAATTTGGGCTAATCTTTATTTAACTTAGATATGGAATACATCTGAAAAAATATTTGCGATGTATAATGCTTAAAAATACTTTTTAAGCTGTGATATGTGAATAGACTTTATTTTGTTTGAAAATTTAGTCAAAATACAAACTTGCTTTATTTAATTAATAAAAATATGTGCAAAAAAAGTTCTGAACAAAACAGATTTGGTTTTAAAAAATAGAAGTAAATTTTGAAATTATTGCATACTGTTTTTATTTTTTGTATTTATGTGATAACTTTCCATCTGCCTCAACATTTTTATTAGCTCATTATTTATAATGTTATCGCTTTCTTATTTCAGATTAACCTTTGAAGTATGACGTCCCCTTTTACTAATATTCCCTCGAAGGAAATAACAATCGCGCATACCAATGGTCTTCGTGAACTTATCAACAACTGCGATTCGTCTTTATTCAACCAACACTGTCTAAATTGGTACATTTATCTTTGTCCGGTCGTTCAACGCTCATCCACAAATCCTCTCATTAAAGAAGCCGCCTGTGCTTGTCTCAACGATCTCGTGGGCTATGCGGCAGCCAATGCCTTTCTTTCTCGAGAATTGGTTACTAAGCATCTATCATCCCTCATAGAACACTTAACCACGTCCCAATTTCTCTACTCATCAAGTTCTGCATTTCTTCTCTTGGGTACCATTATACAGTCTTTTCCTGGTATTTCAGGGCAATTCGGCGGCAAGATTGAAAAACGCGTTGTCGGTTCCGTCGATACAAATGTCTCGAAATCAGTTTTACAAGCAGCATCGAAATGTTTGGCGCGATTACCGTTCGCCGGAAAACAAATAAAGCGAGAAGAGCGATGCTCAGAATTTCAGGACAAAATTTTGGGATCTGTTGCAGAGTTGGGAAAGCATCTGTGTAAAATTATGGAAACCAATTCTGAGTTAGACGATGTGGAATCAAACAAAAAAATTGGATTTCAGCCAATTAAATATCGGGCGGAAAATCTTTCGATTATTTCGCGAAGATGTCACTTTCTGCTTTACACCTTTGAGGCCTTCTTATCCCAGAAATCTCCCTGTACAGTTTCTATTAATATCCTCAGTTATATAAAAATGCTCACTGGTTTTCTGTCTATCAACTGCGTAAAGTTTATGCGATCCTCCAATCCAGATGTCAGCCAGTGTGCTAAGTTTGCCTTTTTAATTCAGTCCCACATGTGGTGTGTTCTTCGTGTATTAATTACTGTTATGCAAACTACAATGGCACTTCATTCTCCGGTGATTATAAATTTAGCCTGTCAACACCTTGAATGGACCAAGTCTATCAACGGCAATAACCCTATTCAGACAAGTCCAATTTTTATTGATCATCGGGCAAATGTTTATCAATTTTTAGGCAGTCTATTTTGCCATGTTGGGTTGTTGGCCCTGGTACCAATCTATGAAAATCGTGTCAAACTTGTTGGTCATTTTCTCACTGACATCAAACCAGCTCCAAGTCAAGATGTTCACTCGAACAGGCACATAACTGTCAGTGAACCAGTTATTGGGGGTCCTTCTAAGAATCGGAAAAAGAAGAAAAATCAAAAACAAAAGCGTTCAGTAGCAATAGATGAAGATTGTGTGTTCTCTCGGGATGTCAAAGTTAATTTGTATTACTATGTTACCCTGGCAAAAGAAGCATGGAGTGTTTTAACCCTATTTTGGCGATATCTAGCTAATTTTATGGGTCAAGATCCACTTCCACGATCCGATAATACAATTGTATTTGCCAACAAATCTGTTTTAAATAGAATACAATGGACAGTTGAGAAGCTACTTACAGAGATCATCTCCAAACCTGGAGTTGAAATTGTGCCATACGGACATGTCGAAGTTCTATTGCCTTTCTTAGAATTTTTGGATATTTTTCATGTTCCTACACAATCAGCTTGTCCAATTGAAATGAGTTTGGTAGCATCATTCGTAAATAAATTTCTTAGTCATCACGACGGAAGAGTTCGAACTGAAGCCTGCAGAATTATAGGCCGGATGAATGCTTGTGTAGCTTCTTGGACAAGACCATTATCCAGAGTCGAAGATTCTTCGAATATAATATCACAACGGGAAGCGAAATTGGCGGAAGAAATGACCGAATACGACGATGACAATTCATGCACGGACGAGGATGTAGAAATGGAAACACAAATAGTTGAGGACAAGAATGAGCATTTGGGTCATATTATTCCCTTACCTATTCCATCTCAAGAATTTCCCGTACTTATTTCATCTCAAGAAAATGGCAAAGCTTCCTTGATTCAAAACTCCACAAATTCAATAAATTCTTTTTCGCAGCGTTCCGAATTATTTACCCAAACATCGGAACCTGTCCGAAAGAAGAATCGAGAAGAACAGCTACCCACGTCTCAAACTGAGCCTCCTGTAAAGAAACAAAAAACAAACCCTCTGCGGAGTACAGAAGTGCAATCTTTGCCATCTAAGATAAATTCTGAAGTGCCAGGTATTACCAGAAAATCTCCACGAAACCAAACCTCTTCTAATGCAGACACTGAAATAGTAGACTCAGAGTACGTTCCTCTTGAAGATATGTTAGCAACATTTGTGGATACTTAGGTGTATGTTTATTTTGGAAATTTATTGTTTTCTTTCATTCGTTTTGCCAGAAGTCAGTACAGTACATATGTGGTGATTGTACGTATTGTATATGTATCTTTAATATTGATTTATGTATTTAATCAAATTGGAAAAATCGAACTTTGATTACATTTATCCCTGTAATAGTTACGATATGGATTTATTGGTTACATATTTACACAATAGTTAGAATTTATTTCTGATTCTTATTGAAAATTCCAGTTATAATTGTAATATAGCGTGAGTAATTTGTAATTATATACTATAATTGTAATACATATTGAGTAATATAGTTAATATTTAACATGGATTTGTACATATATGGACTGTTAACAAAATATATATATATTTTTGATGGTGGATAATATATTTTGTATAATGCTTATTTTTTTATTTTAGATTGATTAATTATACAACATTAAATAAATAGTATTGTCATATTGATAATTTATAAATATTTGATTTAAAATTATGTTTTATTGCAAAGTATCCATTTACTTAACTAAAATAACGAGACAGTTTAAATAATAAGACGACATATAATCTTCGAATTCAGAAAGTAAATATATATATACTCAGAATTGGTAGGATTTATTGCGCAATAAAAAGTACAATTTTTCTCCGTTTTGTTTTCATTTTCTCGTCTAATTGTTAATATAGTCCTTAGCTCCATCTATTATATTGAATAGTGTAATTTTATCATGACTTAAGGCTACGTTTCCAAAATGATTCAAAATTTGTTGGAAAAAAATTGTCTTTAAATGAATAAAATAACATATATTTAGATTAACTAACATAGTAAAGTTATTAATTTATGCATTCGGCGATATTTTAAGCATTTAAAAAAATTGACAATAAATGAGATTGCACACTAAGAAATCTAACACGTCCTTAATACTTTAAAAAATAAGTTCTTTTTTGTGTCAGTTTAAGTCAATATAACGGCCTATAACTTTTTACTTTATCACAAATAGAGCACTTGTTATTATGTCATTTAATTGGTTATGTAGAATCTATATTATTAAATTTATATACCTAATAAATAAACGGTACGTATTAAATATTTTGAAGGCACAAATAAAGTAATTTAAAAAATTAATACATCATCGAACTACACCCTATTTCTTCTGCGCGACCCTTATAATATAGGCCATAAAATTATCAACATGAAAAACAAGTATAAAGGTCGCGCAGAAGAAATAAGGTGTAGTTTGATGATGTATTAATTTTTTAAATTTTATTTACGGAAAATAATGCCTAAATGATTATAACATAATTCAACATAACTTTTAAATGCCTATCAAACAATATTCAAATCAATTTTTTAGTCCTATGGAAATTATCTTTCATTGTTTCAACCTTCCTTTAACTTGATTAAAATATTATTATCAAACTTTCATAACTAATAAATCCAACTTGCTGTATGAATACAATAAAAGAAATTAAAAATTTCGTATAGCAGTTATTTGTGGCTGTATTCTAAATTTGAAACAAACCTTTAGAAATCGATTTACAAAATGCATGGATATAAAAACACGCTATTTTGGTACATATCAAACTAAACGTCAGTTTATTGTTGTTAAGATCAAAAAAATAAAATCTATAGTATGTTAATCCATAATGTTATATATATATCATCATAATAGATACAATTTAGTTAATATAGTTGAATTTTTTGCGTAATTTCTCTCATAATCAACACTATTAAAATACACTTTAATTTTAATTACCAATGGAACAGCTCAAAATTGCCTGTTTTCAGACACTCAAATAAGTATAACTCGCATTTGATTTGTACGAATGTCACAATTTTTATATATGATATTCGAAAGAAATGTGGCTAACTATTCAATATTAAATCATAACTTTTAGTGGTATTTTTCATATTGAAAACACATGGTAACAACAGAATCTAAAATAATGTGTCAAGTTTGGCGTTTTGGTCTATATGTATGTGTTTCCAATATAAATCTATAACATTTTTTTAAATTGGAATCAAGCTTAACAGCGTAAGCAAAAGATAAGTTGTCTGGAAAATGTTTTGACGTATGGTCGGTCGTGTTGATGATTTATTTTTTATTATTTCCACTTGTCTCAACAACCTTTCTACATTTGTTAGCATGAGAATTGATACAAGAGTTAGATAAATGGTTAATTAATAAAAAATCGATATGTTCCACTCAATAATGTCCGTTCCATTAAATAATATGGTTCCTAATTGAGGTCGGCAAGGTTTCGAAAGAGTACATCGTTAAGATTATCTGAGTGATATATAAATATGTCAGTCAGAAGCATACTACAGTATAATCCCGATAAGGCACCCTGGATATAATTAGGCACCCTCGAATATTGAATACATTATTTTGAGTCCCGTAATCTACTTTTCGTAAATTTAATTACCCTGGATATAAGGCACATCGGTTATAAGATATATGTACACAATTTTCAAGTCCCATGAGTGTACGTTATAACGAGATTATATTGTAAAAAATGCACAATTTATTACAAGTATATTGTTTGGAGTTGGTCAAGAGAGTTATGGATATAATTTTAAACAGGGTGTTGTAAATTGAGAATATTGACCATATGATCTTCTTTAATTGTTTACCATGAGCATGAGCAGGATGTGATATATACATATTAGATATCTGTTATATATGAGTGTCACGCAAAAAACAGTTGTTTTAAAATAGTTTTATTGAAATATTAACATTTGTTAATATTAATTTACATTAAAGATTACTATAAGTAAAAAATTACATATTAAGCTGTGATATTTATATTCTTGAATATATATATTGAATTGCAATAATTATTTACTTTCCATCAACTCAAAGAAGAAAAAAAATACTGGCGATGTTTAAAAGACGGTTGTAAAGTGACTTCCTTTACAGACAGAGAAATTGTTACTAGCTCCAAAGGAACCCATGCACACCCACCAGATGCAGGTCTTGTTCAGGAAATAATGAACATCGCTAAAGCCAAACAAGATTCGCTGTCTATAGTTTGATGGTCACTGGAACTGATTCGATTATTTTTACTTGTAATTTAATTGGAGATTATATTGGGAACTATATAATATTGTTAGTATATATATTAAATTAGAACTTATACAAAACAATATAACATTGGCGACGAGATTTCAATCGGACTCATATTTCTCTGGATATACTTGGATTATTGCGACTGGACCAATTTCACTGGATTTTATCAATTGGATTTCTGCCTTTGAATCGATTTGGACCTGTTGGATTATACTATCGTTTTCGGGAGATGATATTGGTGAAGATATTGGTGACTCACTGTATTTATTATTAATTTTATTATTTGGAAGCGTGACAATTAATTTTATTTTGTTAAATTGTATTAATTTTGTATATTAGATGTACTACTGATAGTAGTAGCAGACAATTCGTGTGTTTTCTGTTAATTTGTTATAGCTATACTTTTGTACTAGAGATATTTTAATATGAGTTTTGAAATTACTGTTAAACCATTTTACACTAAAACTGATCCAATAAATTAATCAGGTGGTTGGCAGAAATGGGCCAGTATAGGCCAACTCTTCAAATTGGTGCAGACATGATACATTTTTTTATAAAAAAATGTTTCTACTATTGCTCTTTTTTCACATGGAATATTGTTAGTAACATTACAAAGAAAACATAACCAGCTTATGACGATAAGTGACGCATCATGTGAGATATAATTAAGTATATTGTATGAGGATTAGATTAAAATTATAATGTTAATTTTCCTCAATTAATCTCAAAGTGTAATCGTAACAAACATATTTAACATGCCATGTTATATCTTATAATTCCATTAGGTAATTTTCTACTTTTTGAATAGTAATACATATAACGGTGGCAGAGGCGTAGCTAGGATTTTTCAAGGGGGGAGCGCCGTCCGAGCCAATTTTCTGACAAAAATCGTATAATATAATTTAGTTAGGTACTTATAGTGATATTATTCTTGATTGATAATAATATAACTTTACACATAATGTACATGTAATATAAAAAGTAATTGTAAAGTAAATAGGTGTATGTAGCGAAAAGTTTAATTAGTTAGTGAAAGTATTGTTATTGATAATAATGTAACTTTACACATATGTACATGTAATATAAAAAAATAATTGTAAAGTAAATAGGTGTATGTAGCGAAATAGTTTAATTAGTTAGTTAAAGGATTATTCATAGTTTATTCTTTAAAAAGAGCGTCGCATTCATCTATAGTCGCCTTGGCTTTACAGATGAAAACCTATTAATCACTTTATCCAGATTAAGTGATTGAGATATATCTCTATGGCAAAATATGAGTAGCAATGAATTTAAACGGTCTTTGGCCATGGTGTTCCTTCTAGTAGTTTGATGAAACCGAGTGATGAATTTGCCCTCTCAACAGTGCACGTAGCAGTTTTGTTACTGGAAGTAGCAAACGTAGTCTGAGAATTGTAGATATATTGGGGTATGCCGAAGAAAGTAATTTGAATTTAGGATTCTTTAATGTATCATTTATTGTACTTTTTTTCAAATTACAGTCCTCCCAAACCAACATCCATCACTGAAATTTAAAATCATCTGGTGAAGGCAAATCATTCCAGAACTATTCTACGAGCTCGGTCATATTCGCAGAATTACTGAGTTCGAAGTTTTGTGATAGCAGACTCAGTCCCATTTCAGCAAGTCTACTTAATGAAGTCAACCGACTATTCAGTTGGTCCAACAAATGTGAAAAATATTGAACGAAGATAGATATTCAATAACAATCTTCTGCTGTTGTGCTGACATCTTGACCATGGTTTTCACGAAGAGTCTGTTGCCCACATAAGCGAAGTTTTTTTTCAGTATTTGTATATGGCTGCTTTTTTTCCATTTCTGCATAGATTGTCTTAAATGTGGTGTTATTTTCTCTAGCCGTTTGGATTTTCTGTTAGAGTAAATCAATTTGTCCGTAGTAAAAAGCATTGTTACCTACTGCATTTGGCAGGAGAGAAAGTGCAAGATGTCTATGAGACATTGCTTCCTGGTGAGAACGAAGCAGATAAAAATGCGTACGAAGTGACAGTAGCACGACACATATTTTTTGCCCAAAAACAAACAAGACTTATACTAGACATGTTTTTCGAAAAATTATGCAGGAACCTAGTGAGTCTTGAACAATTTATTACTCGGATAAAAACGCAAGCACAAAGTGCGATTTCGTTGATCTGGACGATCAAATGAAGTCTCAATTAATTGATGGGTGCTACAACAAAATAGTAAGACGGAAAATCTTAGAAAGGGGTGAGATTGAGCTGAATAAGGCAGTCTAGGTCGCAAGAGCATTTGAAATTTTCAAAATTCAAGAGCAGAGTTACATTGACGACACAGTAGAAAAAGGAAGATGCAATGCTATTCACCAAAAGAAGAAAACCCAACATAATTACGAGTCAAAAGGTGAATTTCAAAGGTAAAGGATGTCAGGGAAAAGACAATAAAACCTTGAACGGCAGTTGCTTCCGATGTGGCAAAACTGGCAATTACGCGAAAAGTCCAAACTGCCCAGCTAAAAATGCAAAATGTGGGAAATGCAATTTGACGGGACATTTTGCAAATTGTTGTAAAACGAAGAATAACTACAACAAAGTGAGTTTGTTGAGACAAAGCCAAATTCGGATGATGAGTCTAATTATGCTTTTAGAGTTAATACGAAAGGTAAATTAGATACTATTCTTTGTTCCTTTAAAAATGTCGATGATTCAGGATCCTCAGTAAATGTTTTGGATATAGCCACATGGGAAAGCCTGAACAACAAGGTATTAAATGCAAGTCATGGAAGTGTGATTACCGAATCTATGCATATGGATACAAAGAGGGACTTCCAGTTGTTGGTAAATTTAGCACTGAGATAAAAGCAAACGAGTTTGTTGTGGCCATAGATATTAGTCAGGATTAACCTAGATCGGAAAACTAACCAATTTACGTAGTAAATGCTTAGGATTTCAACTCGGGGCCTATTTTCAATAGCC
>JAYRBW010050159.1:0-11224 GCA_036023295.1 Invenusta paracnida
AACATGTCGAATTTTTATTAAATAATTATGTACCAATATGTCTTGGCTTTTCTCTTTATCATTAAAATTCGTTTTATTAAATATCGACTATCTCTACCTGATATTTTATTGTGTTCTTTACAATGGTAAGTATAAATTATTATAATAGAAAAATTGTATTTTGTCTATTATTTTTTATAAACAAATTTGTTTGTAATTTTTAATTTTATGAAATTTGTTCAATAAATAATTATTTATTGAACAAATTTCATAAAATTAAAATACATAAAAATTAATGTACATATATAGAAAATGTTAGTTATTTATATAGGTGAGGCTTATAAACCTAGATGAAATGCCTATTAATTAATTTGATTCTAAGATGCTATAAAATGCTATATTTCCAAACCATTTTTGGGTCTATAAAAAAAACAATTAACAACATTATAATAACTCCTATGTAATTATAATTAATAATAAAAAACCAATAAGCGCAGGAATTTCATGTTGCAACTGTCAGCAGAACTTCGAGGAGATCCGAACCCTGAACTGCATCCGGCACCTTTACCGAATCCTGCACGTTGTACAGGTCCTGAACATTTAGCAGCTCGAACCAACTGTGCCCTGAAGCGTCACTGTAATAGAAACAGAAGCTTCACAAGATGCTCAAGATGTAACGATCAGATATGCGAATGTGTGTGGCCAATTTGTGCCTCAGATGTTTTGAAGCGGAATAATTACATTTTTGACATTTTGACAGTATTCTAAAGCATTTTTCGTATGTTTATCTTTTGCTATTTTCTTTGAATAAGTCTGTTTGATATTGCATAAACCTGTTCTGCCTTAAAAAATATTCAACTCATCAGAAAAATAAAAAAATATTTGAAAAAATGACAATTTTTTTAATTTGCGTCAATATTCGCTCGCCGCGGCTAAACACTTTTTTCGATTAATTTTTTTCAGCTGACCAAATTCAACAATTTTATAGTATAATAGGGAAAAAAATATGCAGCCAAAAAAATTATAAATATTTGAAAATGTCAAAAGCGAATATATTCGCTCCCCGCGGTTCTATAGTGTTAAAATCCACTTATATTTTATTTTGAATTACTACTAATATAATTTATTGTGTTCTTTACAATGGTAAGTATACATTATTTTATAATGAAAAAATAGTATTTTATCTATTATTTTTTACAAAGAAATTAACTTTGTTTGTCTTCAGATTCATGGTGTATTGTATTCAATATTAAAATGTTGTGCTGTAATAGTTATTACATTTTATATTTGACTTACTCAGTTATATTTATTTTGGACCATATATACACTGCACTTAAACTATAGATTTATGAATTGACTTTTTTTATTTAATTTTTATTGATAAAAATGTATATTTATAAATGATTTTTAAAGTTTAGCAGATTTCAGAATACAGTGGAGCCCCTATAAAACGACCGCCACTATATCAAATTCCCCTCCAATACGACCTAGAAATTATTTACCGTTTACATTTTATATAAAAAAGGCTGTAAATAACATCCTATAGAACTATTTCTCCACTAACGCGACTTACGACCTGCTTTCCCAGTACGTAATTGTGTATTTACCTCTCTATAACGATTTACTGTATAGACAATATGCGCCTTTTGACTAAACAGCCATTGCATAAATACAAACTGGTGCAATTAACAGATTTGCAAAATTTAAGGATTAATATGTAATTGGAATACCTACAAAGATATTTTACAATGATCAGCGATAACCAATCAGAAACGAGAATAAATAATGTACCAATGTGTTAATTACCACTAGAACCGCGACTACGTCATTTGACGTACATAGTTTTCAATGTTCATTCATTTTCTGAGCTGTTCTTCACTGACTTTTATTTATTTCATGAAGTAATTATAATCTGAAAATTTTAAGAAAATCGATTTACCCACAAAAAATATGGCGAAAACTACTAAAACTACTCAATTGACATTAATTACTAAAGATTGCAAATTATTGTATTTCTGAGTCAATTTGAATGGAAAAACCAATATAATCTATCAAAAAATTATTCAAAACATCTACATGTATTTATATCTACAAGTGTAGTTATAGTTTATGTAGAGTTTATAAAGTAGGTGCACACCTGCAGAAGATAGTCGTCATGCATTTGCCACAAACTGTCCATTCGCATATTGTGCATTTTGTCACTGTTCTATTCTTCGTGCAATTGCTTTTGACAGCACAGTTGACGCCTCATTCCAGTGGTGCAGGGCGTTGATGAACTGGAGCAGGTTGATGCAGTGGTGCTGGATTGTCTTCTGCCATGTCACCGCGTAGCTCAGCTGACAGTTACATCAAGAAGGTTCGTCTTTGCAGATTGGTGTCAGTTGCCTTTTTGAAGAGAATGTAGGCGTTCAAACCGGCGAGAACCAAGATGTTGTAGAAGACGGCCAGAGGCCACTTTTGACAACCTGCCTTTGTTAATATACTACGGCACATGAAGTCGAGCGTATCCACGTCAAATATGTTTGCATTATAGTAGAGGATCATCTCCGACTTCCTCTTCCAATCTGACCACGTCCTGTTCCCTTTGTGCTGTGTGCTGAGGAGATACACAGACTTGTTACTCTTAGCCTGGTAATGTTTCAAGTGCTCTGCTTCAGACTAGTAAAAAGCGTTGTCATGGAGGTTGAGCTTCTTTGGAGGCGGCAGCTCGCGTCTGTTTGTCCTGATCGTCTCTACAATTATTGTTCACTGTTGCAGCAGTCGTTGCGCCAAGTTCTTGTTGGTGAGATTGTAACCCTTTTCCATATATGATGGAAATCAGTGACATGACCACATTGGTACCCAAGGCAAGAAGTCGGTCTCATCAGATCCAAGGTATGGGATTACATTGTATCAGAATTTGCTGTCTACCTCAGCAAGTTGTCCAGGTGAAAGTTCTTGGCATTCATTATACTTCGAAGATAAAGGAGCCCAATGAACTTGTACAATTCTTCCTCCGTCAGGTTGAAGTCCGGATGGGTGAAATAGGCATCCTCGTTGGTGCATTGTACTATGTGCGAATAGTCCCATTGTCTATAAGCAGGCGAAATGCATCTAATACCTCTTGATGCCTTAGGAATACCTCATGAGTCCCGTTCGTTCTGTGAACACGTTTCCAGCAGCCACTCTTCCTATGTCAGGCCTGTCCACTATCTCTCATTGCGTACCATCACGACCAACTGCTTGTGCAACATTCTGTTGTGCCTGCTCTTCTTCTTCTTCTTCGCTTTCCTCGCTCGAGATTGGGTCAGGTTGCTGAGGTACTGCTACTCCTTCGCTATCATGCTGGCTATTGTCTACACTGTCTTTGCTGTCCAACCCCAAAATTCTCTCAAGTACATCTGCAGCCGTAAGATTTTTTCGTGCCATCAATGTGCTCCGCTTTCTTCAGAAACAAGATCATTTTTATATCTGTTCTACTTATTCTTACACTGCTTATATATATGAATTGATAAAATAATTAAGCAGTGTTAGGCAAATATTATCTTAATTTTGAATGGTTGAAACTTCCTCTCTGCAATACTACTAATGCTTTCTTTACGTGTGTATAACTAGACACGATACATACGTCATCATAGCGACCTGTTTCTATTTATAGCGCTTATCTTTGAATCGATGAAATAACTAAACTGTGTTTGCAATATAGATAGTGTACGATTTTTAGTATGAAACTGTTAAAAGTCCAATTCACGTCAGCCGCGCTTCTAGGAAGTTCAAAACTCCCGCGCTTCTAGTGCTATCTACTCTGCTTGCCTACGCTTAGCGTTCTAAAAATAGAATATGTGTAATTTAACGAGAAACTGTTTAGCTTTGGGTTCATTTAATTGTTTATTGATTGTCTGGCGGAGATTTATAACCGATAACAATTATTTGGGAATTTATTTCACATTATGACTTTATGCAAGCGAAAGATGCTCTCTTTAGAAGAAAGGGTTGATGTTGTCAAGAGACAAAAGAAAGGGGAAACAGCTTTGTCAATATCACAATTGTATGATGCTGGCAAGACACAAGTCCAGAACGCAATAAATAATGGAGATGACATCTTAAAACAATGGAATAACTTCGAGTTTGCAGAGAGAAAGGTTAAACGTGCAAGCATGATGAGTCGAATGATCTCGATGACAGAATTTTTAACTGGTTTCGCGGCGTCCGTGCAAGAAACATACCGGTATCGGGGAAACTGATCCAAGAAAAGGCGATGCAGGTTGCAGCAGAACTTGGCTACCAAAATTTCTCCGCAACCAACGGTTGGCTTGATCGTTGGCAGAAGCGACACAATGTCAAATCATCTGCGCTGTGTTGAGAGAACGCCTGAGTGTCAACTGAAGTGGTGGATGACTGGGTCAAGCGATTGCCATTAATCTGCGAAGGCTATAAAAAAGAAGACATATACAACGCCGACGAAACAAGCCTCTACTACAGAGCCATGCCATCACACTCGATGGTCATCAAGGACGATTCGAAATCCGGCATAAAGACTTTAATATTAATACAACAAAAAGCGTGGATGACTGCAAAGATATTCATTGAATGGCTGAACAAGGTCAACAACAAAATGCGGATACAAGGCCGAAAATCCCGCTCTTCGTAGATATCCCAGCTCATCCTCCTGTAAAGTCATCAAACGTCCTACTCCAAATGCTGCGGTTTTTATTTCGAGGCACCTGAATCAGCCCCTGAAGCTCTCGAGTCTGTTGAAGACACCAATGAAGATGATCCTAACTACAGTCCAATTCTAGAAGGGCTGTCATTGCGAGACTACGCGGCTATGGATGAAGATATCCAATTATTTCCGTCTGAAGCCGATGTTCCCAGAGAGGCACAAGAAGACCAGCCAGAAGAAGCAGACGAAGATCTCCTTGAAGAAAATCTTCAACACGTAATTGATGCCAATTGTGCAATGTTTTACTTAGATAAATAACTTTATTTTGGTTTAACACATAATAGCACTTTTATAGTTGATTTCGTAATGCATATAAAGCATGTAGTTCAAGATATTCAATTTTGTACTTCTTAGCAATCAAATATAACCGATTTTTTTTTATGTAGCCTATATTTTGACTTTCTCTATTTACCTATGTATAAAAGTAAATTTTGTTTTGTAATTTGTAAAAAACCGCTTCATTAAATAATAAAAATACAGTAACTTCCAGTATTCTTGCTAGCTTTTCGGCGCATATAATTGGTTCCTTGGTGACAATTGGTGCTTTTATTGACAACCATTTACCATTTTTTGAATGGACGTTTTCTCAATATACATGACAATGTTATCTTATTATTGGCTGCATTTTAATGACTCTGTCGTATTTTTGAATTTTTATATATTTTACAAATAATGAAATACTTTGCAAACTGTAAATTCTTTAAATATAGCAATATTTAAAAAAGTAATTGATTTAAAAATAAATACGACAGCCACGCAAAACTGAAAGCCAGGAAAATATGTACTCCTCAAAACAAAAAATTAAATGATATTGATGATGTGAAGTACAGCCACCCATTGAAGATATTGACATAATGAAGGCGCCAAAATTTAATAGTAACATTGCTTGTAATTAAAAATACATACATGTATAGATCTTTGTGTAACAAATTGACATGTAACAACATTTTTAAAATATAAGATAACAATAATAACAAGAAAAACTTATTGGAAATGAAACACTTTTACATTTATAACTATAATTGATACATTGAACATTGTATACATAATATATAAACCTATTCATTCTATATTTTCAAATTTATTTAAATTGAATACATTAAAAATAAAGCTTAACCATTGATTCGAGTGCCAAATTCTATTCTCAGTCTAGTTCTTATTTTGAATGACTTTAGATTACACTTATTCAGCTATCTATATTTCATTTGTACACACCCTTTCAACATATTCAATAAAATAAAATAAATAACCCACCTGTGTATTGCATACCTAATGTACAAAATTTGTTTGAGAAATGAATGGAATCGATAATGGGATAATACAATTATATTATGAATTTGATTACATAGCATTTAATAATACATACATACATGACAGAATTATTCACCCATTAGTATTTCATAAATGTTCTGAAACGAATTAGATACTCAATATTTAATCTCTCAATAATATACTCAACTCAATAACATAGTTTATAACATTTTGTCAACATTATCAAACAATCATTTAAATAATTACCTATATCTAATATTTGGAGATAACTTAATCTATTTCTACACATAAATGTTTTTTGTTAAAATTAAACGATAATTATATCGTTTGAACAAATTGTTGATTTTGGAAAATTGTTGGATCGAATGTCGATGAAACATATTTTAAATAATATTTGAAAGAATGTCTTAGTGCTTGAAACTGTCATGTTGCATCTTTATCAATATTGGTGGGGGGTCTTGGCAGCTGAAGTATTCACTAGTGGAGGCTGTTTTGCTTCTGCTGGAAGTACTGGCCGAGGCGAATGAATCAGGGGGCGTAATGTCCATGGACAAGAATGGGTTGAGGTTTGTGCTGTGGGAGAATAATACGCATCTTGTAATAATGCAGAACTAGTTAGACATAAATAATGTATAATAACTTCTTATATTATGTACATCTTAATATTTACATGTTTCAAATTACATAGTAATTAATTATGTAATAAATGAATGTAAAATAGTAATCAAAATATTTATAACTTTCGTATATAAGAACAATAAACATGTCAAATAATAAACAAAAAATAATTTGAGATGGTGTAATAGAATTGATTGGTTCTCTTTTATCAAATTCTTCTCCTAGCTGGTTTTCTTAATCCCACACCATAACGTTCCCTTTGACAGATTAGTAATTATTAATTATGATTATAATGTCATTACAAAAATGTACAGTAGACAGTGTTATTAAATATTTAAATAACAAAAAATTATTGAATAAGAGTAGAAATTTGAGAATTGAAACATCAAATTAAAAGTAGGTATTGCATTTTGAACAACACAAATTTTCGTTTATTAGAACAATAATATTAACTTACAAAAACTTATTCTGTTTAGTAAACCGTACTCTTTTTTATTTTGTAATCTGTTGTAATTTTATATTTCTTAAACCAATACAGATTCATATTTTCTATTTCTACCTAATTTTACTAATTCTTATGTATTTAAATGCAAATAATATTTAAATTATATATAATGGCTAGCTTCTAACTTATCACCGATACAATCATTTGCTTTCGTTAAAATTAAACACTATAATATTTGCACGCCTTCAATGATAGGCATACACGATTAATATGAAAACGATTAAACCATGTAAAAGTCGATTACATAAATTTAACATCAAACTGTATGTTACAGAATAGATGTTAATAAATGATAATAAAATGAATTATCATGTCAAAAATCATCTGTATTGCAGCATCTGATAGAATTAATAAAGTTTTTGATTTTTCCTTCTTACAAATAGTGCATATAGGCTAAACTATGTTTTAGTCAACTAAATAACGCTATATCATTTACATATATTTTATATTATGTGTATTTATAATACATGTGTGAATTATATTATTTTGTAAAATGAATTTTTTCATTCAAAAAGCACAACTGATTGTCTCACATTATTTTCGAGATACCGCTGCTACGCCTTCTATCCTGATCACTATATCTGAAAACGATGAAATAATAAAATAATGACTACTGAAATATAAGGAAATATTCAACAAATTTCCATAAAAATGTTCTCTTTTACTTGGAACAAATGTAATCAAAAAATGTTCTATGCAATATTTATATATATGATTTTTTTTCATTTATTTACTTTTTATAGATCTGTAATTAACAATAATAGTTGCGAGTTAGAAGCGGTCTCAAAGCTATGTAAATTAAAATAATAATTACAAACATGAATGTGTTAGACGCAATACCAGCTAAACCCAGGAGTAAGTAGTCTTGATTTGAACGCTGAATCACTGGATTGCAAGCCTCACGTTCTAAACATTTGACCATCGCCCCTTAAATTTTTAGCCTGGTAAAGCATTTATTAATAAAATTGGTCTATTAGTGGGATACAATGTGAACATTAAACATATTACAATGGTTGTTCACAGGGTAGTGTCGCGAGTTTGAGCTGTAGAAGTGTATTATTTAGTTTGGCTTGTAATCCAGTGAGTCATACACGAATTTGAAAGATTAAATAAGCTTTACCAGGCTAAACTTTGAAGGGTGATGGTCAAATGGTTTGAACGTGAGGCTTGAAATTCAGTGGTCTAGCGTTCAAATCAAGACTACTTATTCCTGGGTTTAGCTGCTATTGGGTCTAACACATTTATGTCAGTAATTATTATAATAATAGTTGCTTTGAATAATTACATTAATAAAATATCACAACTGTAACAATGCAATTATTAATAAAATAACACATTACACTTTATTATAATTTAATTCTACAACATTTTCCAGAAATTTCATTAAATTCTCCTTTAGAACAAAATACAACTGGATATAAATATCTGACTCAACATACTGTCATAAACTCTTTAAATGAAGTATATTACTTCAATTACCTATGCATTAACAAAATTAACAAATATTGTTATTGTTTGTAAACTACATTATAATATTCCAGTAGTGTTATGTGACAACATCTCAGACATAACAATTGAAGTTTTGTAATCCTGTAGAATTAAACATTATATATGTCCAACTAATATATTATAATTTCAAATATTAAAACAATATTCTCTGTCTCACGTGTATATCTTCGCGACTGGGATGCTTCGTCGGCTACCACTTACTCTGAAACCGACCAAATATAAAGACTTAACACTAACAGAAAATATGATGATTTAAATATGATGTATTTTTTGGTACAGCATAGGCAAACTACAAAATTGAGATTAATATGCTAGAAATATTTGTTAATTTTTGTTCTGAAATATTGATGAAATTTTTTTTCCAATAATAATTATTTATACTTAATTTTTGCCGACATTTATCCCCATTTATATTGTATTTTCACTACTAAGTTATCTTCCTGAATTGTTATTTATATTTTTAAATGAATAAGCTGAGGAATAAAGTATTCTTATATGTGATTTCTTTATAAATCGATGTTTTAATATTGTTTCGATATTTTTAGAGATATTTTAAAGATATTTTTTGTCATTGTGGACACCTATTGGTGTTATAACTTCACCACGCTCTGAAAAGCATCATTTTGTAAGAAATGATTAATATAATATTTTAAATTAAAAATACACTTCTATACAATTATATTTCTATAAATTGAGGAAGCCGAATCAAGTACAAATTTGTGTTCTATAATATTATAAATTACTAAAAATAACCAAACTATATTTTTAATCGAAAGCAGTAGGAACAATTCTTCAAAAAATGTTTGAGATATATAAAAGAAAAATAGATTTTATAATTATTTCTTTATTAATTGTTTATATTAATCCCTTCTTCCAAAATATGAAAAGAAAATGAGTCCAGTATGGATAAGGTTAAGCAAACATATATTTGACGATTTAAAACTCCATTTTCATTAATACGACGATATATTTGTTTTTATAAAGAATGCGTCTAAATTATATAATTCTTTGCGACATAGGCATTATTTGATTATATGAAATTCGTTTTTTTTAACTAATAGCTTTAATATATATTTTAAATAAATTATAACATATAGATCATAGATCACGTTAAGATCATATGAAAGCATATCAGAAGATATTGCAACCGAAATGAAATAACACACAAATTAAAATATATAAATTAAGATTGCAAAAATAATGCTAAATACTGTCGCCAAAATAAACAAGACGAATTAAGATCCATTCGTTATCGATACAGTCTAAAGATTGATTCCATCGCGAAATGTAGATCGACATAGTTTGTCAAGATTTGATTTTTTTACCGGAGAGTAACAGGAAGATATGTGATTATCAACAGGACTGGGAGATTTAATATGTTCGCCTAAGTTACGTTTAGTTCGACCTATATATAGGTCACTTGCGAGTCATTCGCACAAAAGAATTTATAGATCAGCTGATCAATAGTTTGTCCTTATTAGAAAAATATTGACCAACTTCGAAAATTTTGAAAAATAAAAGCAAATTGAAGAGTGTTATTGATAGGAAAAAGTCCTTTTAATTTTTGACAGAATGAATAGAAGGGGAACCTACAAAATGAATGACACAATAAGAAACATTACATTTAGGGTCAAGAATGAGATGAATAAAAAAAAATTATTTAAAAAAGAGGAAAGAATGTTATTGAAAAATCGCTGGCTATAATTTGTATTAAGATAATACTTATTAGTTGACGAGTCTGGTAAGCCTCAACAGAAATGCATGAAGAACCTCACTACCGTCTGGATAGCCTCACCTTAGTTATCTTATTAGTACGATTAGCCTCAATACCGTCTGGATAGCATCAACGCATCAAAACGAGGCTTATCAGACCCTTATTATTATTTGTGGCGGTTACCAGACGCTTATTATTTTTATTTCAATCAATTTCAAAGTAAAGATAGCTACTAACAAAACAAATAGTACGACATTTGAGTTCCCAACTATAACAGGAACATTTTAGAAGCAGTCTCATTTCGCGCTTATCAGACGCTTTGATGCTATCCAGTCGGTAATGATGCTAATCGTACTAATAAGATAACTGGTGAGGCTAATCAGACATGTAACCAAGTAGTGAGGCTAATCAGACATGTAACATTATTATTATTAAGTTTACAAATTTCACTGTGAAACTAAGATCAAGATGAAAAATATTGTTTGCACGGTTGAGAAGACACAACAGAACACCATTTTTCAAGAAAAAAGGAAATGTACATAAATAAAAAATTGAGTAATAGATCACAAATGTAGGTTTTCTAAATACAGACGTCTGAAATGTATTGTCTGTGTAAGAAACATTAATATCGAAACAAAGAATAGAATATGATCGTTCGATTCTTAAAAGGTGAAAGGAATTTTTTTATGTTGTGAATATATATGCGGTTAAGAAAAAGAGTAGTGTCAAAATAAAGACTGTTAACAATAAGAAAAGTATCGTCTAAATAACGCTAATACAAAAAATGGGTTTATATGGATCAGAATTAATCCAATTAGTTTTATTTCTCCTAAGAAAAGGATTTCCTTATAGTGTAGGACCTAAAGGTGGCACCATAGCAACACTATCAATTTGTTTGAACATAAGATTATCTTCATACAAATGT
>JAYRBW010050170.1:0-11224 GCA_036023295.1 Invenusta paracnida
CTATCCTATATTACCTACTACATAGTTCGCTTAGCTTTACTAGCTAACGACCTATTGCCATAGGTCTAGATGAAATAAAAGCGCACTACACTTAGCTGTAGAATTTTAAGATTTAAATATTATTTACACATTATATACTCTCGGCATTAAAGAAATTCTGCCCAATATTCATATTCAATAACTGAAGTAATTGTTCTTGCTGCTGCTGCTTGGCTTGGCTTGGAGGCGGCAACCGCGTCACAGGTGGGTCCCCGGATATACGCAGTGTTTCTGCGTTTGTGGTCGTGTGCTGGGCATTCGAAGACGATGTGGTCACAAGTCTCTTTTTCCGCATCGCACTTTCTACAGTTAGGTTTGTTTTCTGGCTCCAGTTTATTCAGATGATTGTTAAGGAGGATTGAATCTTCGGATCTGATAAACATAAGTTTTCTTTTGTTTGTTTGTCCAGTTCTTTTCTGGGTCTGGCTGAAGTTTTTGCCAAGGACATTTTTTGTTCTTTCGTTGTAGGTTCTCATTTGCATTTACGTTTGATCATAGCTAATTATAAGAACTAAATTATTCTTGTTGTTACTTATAATAGTAGAGTAATAATAGTAGAGCACTTATAAAATCGAGTAATTTATATATATATATATGTATAAGAACCATTCAATACAGCTGCCATTTAGTTTTAATATTATAAGAGACATGGAGTACAGTGAAGACGTAATTTGAAGAGGCATCTCTGTGAGGGGTGTATAGTAGATCCTGACCACAGAATTGGATTGAAAGTATGTATACGTCTATATCTGTACTGGATGATGGACAGGAACTGAATTCTTGTAGGTTATCTGCATGTTAGGGCATAACTATTATATGCACCGACATCTATTTCGACTAAAGTTATTCTGAGAGACCAACAACATACCACGTATATTAATAAGAGAGTGAATAAAGTGTTGTGCTTTAGTAATAGAAAAATGTCATGTTTTCCCCTTAATCAATAATCGGGATTCACTAAGTAAAAATTGGATAATCAAGAGTTACGTTGACATTTCTGAAAGTGCATCGTATATAAGAAAAATGTAGTCATTATAATCGTGTTATATGAGGTCGGCGGTTAGTTTGATAGAAAGGGTTAGCCTTTTAAATTAGTAACTTATATTACAAGCAAGAGTATTAACTCCAATATTTTTATAAATACAATGTGGTATATTTTAATCTTACCATAAATTGCCATGAACACAAATTATAATCAGTAAATATGCACTCATATATCGTAAACCTGTACACAGTATAAAAACTACATTTTTTTATAACTAATCGTCATTTAGATACGTTGTCTAAAGCAGTCCTTAGAAAAAGAGGTTATTTATGTGCATTATGCCCCTCACCAATTCCTGTATATTTATATATTAGCACAATATACGCCTGTACACACATATATGGAACACTATGGCATCTATCTATTTACTAGATGGCTATATATCTTTTATAAACTACGTTTATTATCTCTATGGTGGTATGAGCAAGAATATAAATGCATGGACACAAAATACTAACATTCAATCCCTTCAATTTGTAAGATAAGATAAATGTATGCCTAATATAAAAGTTAAAATTTTTGTCTCATGGTTATACTTATTAAAAATTTTACAAATTAAAATATTGCTTTTATATATTTTTTAACGCAATTGATTATGAAACACTAAAATAAAAAATTCTGAATAATGAGATATAGGTATATTTGAAATTAATTGAATATATTCTAGGCTTCTAATCAGTCAATGATAATATTTATGTTTTGGAATATGTAGCTATGTCGATAGCATAAGGTATATATTGGAAAGTTTTAGAAAAAACACTTGTATTTTTAGGAACACTTGTATGAACATTAGGCATTATCCGTGTATTTACAATATCAATTTAATTCAGATATAAGAAAATGCACTTATAGGTATGTTTTATGATATACATTTTATTTCCCAATGTTGAGCATTTATGCAGAATGAATTCTCTGTATTTAATGAATTTTATAATATATATTTCCGTAAAATGAACTCAGTTTAATAAGAAATCCGTATAGGTACAACAATGCATAAATATCAAAAGTATATCGTCATTGATGCATTAGAATCCATTAATTGAAAACTTCACTATCAATTACAGAAATTTTAATGTCAAATATGAGTCAAAGAGAAATACTATTTAATTAAGCCGTTTCTATTGAGTCAAAAATATATTTGTAAGAAATTGGTTTTCTTTCAACTGAATATAATAACTAAATAACTAATATATTACTATTTATAATAGGATGTCTACGATTCTATTTACTATATAATAAGCTATGTTATAGGAAGTATCTGACTATATTTAAATGGTCTGGGAAGTATGTCTAATTATGCTCTTCAGTGATCCTTCGAAAATATATCTTAGTTATTTTTTGAGCTAATATTCGATTGCCATAGTAACCACGTGAATAAGATTTAGGATTGTCATACGATCGACCAAACCTCTCACTCCCCCTAGTGTGTGTGTCAGTAAAAGAAAAGAAGGAGATTTACAAGACGAACTATGGGTTGCGGTTCTTAAAGACCTTTAAATGTATTTACTCAAACTTTTTATTATGGCTTCAAATTAGATATAGGTACGTATAATAAATCCAACATTAACTTTATAATGTATAGTAATTTCTAGTTCCGTATAAGCAATACATTGTTTAGTATGCTATAACAACATATAGTTACCTATATGAGCTACATATATACACAACGCAGACAAGATTTCGTTTTTAAAATAATTATTTTGCAAATCTTCTGATGTGATATATTGAAGAATATGTCTTCTAGTCATAGCTGCATTACTATAGTAACATAAAACTATATAATTAGGTTTCAACGCCTTATAATTATTATTTTGTAATACATAGCTATAATACCAGGTGTTTCAGAAGTTTTAGTACAAAATGTAATATGTATGAACATATGTACAGAATTTCAGACTTTCTTATGTTTTGATATATACATAAAATAATCCTAATTCTATGGATAAATATATAAGAAGCATATATGTCATACTAATACATACATGTCATAGATAATTATTAATCGTATTAATAATAAAAATTGTCTATTATATTCAAATGAAATAAATAATTCAAATCACATTACGTAGTCTATAGAAGAATAAGTTAGCTGCTATTCATGGGCTATTGCCTATGAAAACTGGCAGAAAGCCAGAGAAAAATTGCCAAATACATATTCAAGATCCACCTATAAGGTCACAAATCGATTAATTATTGACAATTAAAGTTATTGAATCTTTATCGAGATCCTTAGTAAAACACCGGCCAAGACGGACGTCCACTGACTGCAACAGTAGATGAAACTCAGCAACTTCTTCAGTAACGGCTTAATGAAAATCCTCAAACTTCAATATTCTTCCTTTTATATCTGTATTTTATTGTGTGAAGAAATTAGACCCGAAGTCATACAAAGCCATCCATTTCCAAATTATTTGAGATGGTGATGATAATAGGGGGAGGAAATTTAGCGAAATAATGACCGATCAATTTCGTGTAAACCCTGTATGGTTAAGAAAGCTTGACATTTCAGACAAATGTATCTTTTATCCTACTGGGACAATCAAAATTCACAGCAGTTATTATTGTCTACTAAAAATCCTCACTGATTATGTGAAAACAAAATTTACCAGACATCTTAGACCCGTTCTCACGTTCAAGCAGGCTTGATAAACTTATTGATTTTTAATTCAACAAATTATCAAAACAATTACATATGTTTGACAACTTAATTTCTCAAACCGGCTCGCCGTCAAGTCAGAATTACCCGTGCACACGGTCAAGCCAGCGTCAAGTTGGTTTAATGAACTTATCGGTTGATTTGATGACTTGACTATAAATTAAACTTGTTAAATATTTTGCGTCAAGCCAACGTCTATACATATGATCAATTCCTCTTTACTACTTCTTCAGCTTAACTCATTATGAAATATAATACATCAAGATACAACATTGTTTTGATAATTTCTTGAATTAAAATTCTTGAAATTGAATTCTTGTGTACCGGGTTTTAGAGTTTTGGCAATCATTGAATGGAATGTTATATTTGGCTTGAATATTTCAGAACAAACAATGAATTCAGGGAGATATTGTGAGTTTCAATGAACACAATAAACTATTAATAAGTTCAATATTGTTGATTTTTCATTGTATTTGAAAAAAATATATAATTTCATTGATTACATTTTTAATATAATTTTTCTACACATTTTTTGAAACACCCGGTGTATCTATAAATAAGTTAAATACAATTAAATAAATTAATGTATGTGTATTTCATATAAGTAACTGACTTTTAAAACGTATATACCTACCTATTATAAATCTTACTTAAAATGATTAAAATAATATGTATCATTTCATTTAAAAATACCATTTTATACATAGAGATGTTGACCAATAATAGTAAAATATTGAATAGCTTTAAATCTCTTTATTCGGAAATATAAAAAATAAAACTGTTTTGAAAATATGAAAAGACAACCTCTTATGACCCTAATTTCATTCAGATCATGGAGTAATTATACATAGAATGTCCACTCTTATTGATTCTGCATACAGTTCAATACTAATATTTAGCTGCCCAAAACCTAAATGCAAAATGTTGTTTTAAAAACTGAGATCAATTAAATCGTTTATGTAGTAAAGCAGTTTTAGATATACCTATGGGCAATACATTATTTATTACAGATAACTTACAGATATATATTTGCTCTGAAAATTAATTCAATTAAACGGTGTAATATTACTTTTTCCCAACCTATTTACATCATATTTATAAAATAAAACATTGTTTTATTCACGAAAATTTAAAGCACGATATACTTACTTATATGAAATGAATAATAGTCAACACTCTTTGAATAAGCATTACTCTATCATCCAGATATTATTTTACACACAACAAATTAATAAACGAACGTTTGAATACAAAATACAGAATAAGTATAAATTATGTGTTGGCAAATCTTTTTTGAAATCGAATTTTAAACATTTTGCAGTGATTTACTGTCCATTTGTTATAAATAGTATATATATGATATTACATAAAGTATATAAATATTAAAATTTAATTTATTATATAAATATGACATATATTTCAAATATTTCTGGAATGCGTTGTTCACATAAATAATATTTAATCAAATTATACTTACTGTAGGGCTGTAATGCTTATATCTATATACAAATAATATGCATAGTTTTATACTAGTCTGACATATTTCACAAAATAAAAATCAAAGAATATATTATATTGATCAACTGTTAAGAAAATCTTAATGATAATATTATTTTGGAAACCGTTTTACAATCTACATTCAAACAATTACCATATACAAGTTTTAAAATAGTTGTTAAAATCGTTTTTATGAACTATTGAACATTTTAATTAATTACAATACTTTTGTTTTTCTTGTATCACTAATTCTATACAATACCAACTTAAAAAATATTGTCCATATCTACTCTATATAATATGAATACATATAGAGTAATCATTTTCTAGGTGACAATTCCTCATATTGTAGTATTATATTTGTACAATAATAAATAAAACCTTACTTATAAATATGAAAACCCTGACTTTTAAATAAAACCAATTGTTTTCTATACACGTTGCACTCACACTGAACTAATAACAAACTAAAGGGTCAACTTACGCTTACAAATTCAAAACGTCCTGTTTTCCCCTCTCCTCCGTCTGATACTCGATAATAACAGCGCCAAACCAAATCTATTCAGCAAAACCAACTCTTCAATCAATATACTTGTTGTTATATTGATACAGTGGTAACAAGTTCAAGCTTAATTACCATCTATGTGTTTACTTTCACTTTAGTATTACAGGCAGGAGGTGTAATGATTATAATATATAACCGGGAAATACATATCAGAAGAGCGGTTTTCCGTTTATATAGTGCTTCCATATATATACCCTGCAATCGATTTATCTACGATACACATCTCTCCCCTTTCTTTTTATTCTTCCGGAATTATTTATCTAGTTTATAGAGAAAATGTAAAGTCAACAAATTTTAACCAACCAAATCAAAGATAGACGTGAGATGAGGGTGTTATTATTCAAATATAATATAACGTTTGAATGAAATGCGTGTGTATTTTGAAGAATCATAAACGATTTCTTGGGCTTACCAATGGATATACCTATATTATAATACAGGAAGTTCTCAGATATTTTTAAATTTCTGTTCAGTGAATACTGTGGTTTTCTGAATAAAAGAAAATTTTATTTCATACATTTTGTATGTATACAGAATGAGAGTAAATATTTAATAATTTGCTTGGTATATGTCAAATTAAAAAGTTGAATATTATGGAATTATATTTAGTATATTTACGATTTAATTATTTAATTATTTATTTATGAAATTATGAAATATACGTATTATAATAACAACAGACCAGAACGTAATACTTATAGAAAGTCTACGAATAAATTACTTATAATGCTGTATTATTTACAAACATGTTAGTAGCTGGGAGGCTGATGTGATCTCAGAAAGCAGTCTGCGCCGGATTATTCACGAGTTCTTTAATCATGGTGATACAAATCTGGTTTAAGTCACATGGTTATGTCACATGGTTATGCCACATGGTTAAGTCACATGGTTATGTCACATGGTTATGTCACATGGTTATGTCACATGGTTATGTAACATGGTTATGTCACATGGTTAAGTCACATGGTTATGTCACATGGTTATGTCACATGGTTATGTCACATGGTTATGTCACATGGTTATATCACATGGTTATGTCACATGGTTATGTCACATGGTTATGTCACATGGTTATGTCACATGTGAAGGTGGCATGTGAAGTTTGACATGTGTAGGTGGAAATAAGCACAGATTCTCAAATTCAGTTATCGACGATTGTCAAACCTGGACCGAATCGTTTTACTAAACTAGAATGGAAAGAATCCAAATTGGCTTCATTTAATTCAAAAAGATGCAATGGCATTGTAAAATTTTCCTTGAATACAATGGTGAATATTTTGGAATATATTTAACGCGCTTTAATTAATTTTAAAAATTCAGCACTATGTGTTTTTACAATTCATTTTTGATTTTTTTAAAGGCAATTTTGTTTGTAAAGGCCAGTGATTTGTAAAAAAAATTGTCAAATTTATTTTGAGGCACCACTTACATTTTAATTTTTTTCTTACAGCTTCTGTGTTAGGAGGCCAACACAAATATTTCTTTTAACCAGCAGTTTCTCAAATAAGTTACGATTAGTATGATATCAAATTATATAATTTAGTAGAATTCAATTTAAATAGTTATATATGATATGATAAATAATTTAAACATTTTCTATTTGTACATATTTGAAATAATTTCAAAAATTTATTTGTCAACAAATCTGTTTCATGTAAAATGTATTGGTTATTAATATTGAATATTGTGTTACCTGCAAGTTTTAGTAAATTATTATAATTATAATTATTTTTTTAATTTGAAAGGAATTGTTTGATCCTCAATTTTTTAATTACATTTAAAATATTTATTACAATAATGCCTTTACCAATATATTTAACATCTTCAATATTGGTTTTCATTATTAAAATGTATCTAATATAGGTTTAAATATTTTTTTCTAGATAAAACTTTAGCATCACTTAATTAGCAATTTTATTGTTAATAATGAAATAAAAAATAAAAGTTCAACTTAAACAACTGTCGTCCAAAATGTATGAAATCAGAGTGTCGCGTCCTGGTATTTTAGATATCCAGAAAAAAATTATTGGGAGTACTTAAAAATTTGATCAAATATAAGAAACCATTTATGCGTAAGAAATATAAGAAGCTAAGACGCATGAAGATATGAAATAATTATTAAATAAATACAATTTTCATTAAGTATGTACATAATAGAAATATGATTATGTGAACATCAATTAATGAATTATTATATAATTTAGACTGTGTCTAAACTGGAGTATTTTCCATCCTTTATCTGTAGTTTTGCGAGATAAACGTTGTTTTAACCACACCATCCTATTTTAGCTTCCTGCACAATGTTTCTGCAATTTTTAAATGAGCAAATGAAGCAATGTAGACTTTCATAATTTTTCCCAAAATAAAGATTTTCAACTTTTACCTCATTATTCAGTTTCCGCTATACCCAATATTCAATAATGGGAATGCATCCAAAAATGAGTAAAACCTACATACATATAGATATACATATATTATGAAAATGTATATATTTATAAATCGATGAAATTCTTATTTGGATACTGATACGTATAAAACATAATGATGTACAATGATACAGGTAAGTAGCTTTGTAGAAAAAATATATATATATATCAAAACGTAAATATGTATTTTTTTAATATTTAAAGAAATATATTTAACCTATTTCTATTAAATAAAATTGCTTTTGATCATTTCGTCTATGGAATATGTAACAGAACCTCTGCGTTTAACAGAACAAAGTTTCAAAATTCTTCTCTGCAGAGATTAACATCAAAAACTCTGTAGCAGTTGGTGCATGAGCATATAATATCGTAGAACATGTTAGTAGTTTGATACACAATTATGTATACCACCTAAATACATGGTCGTGACCCATTCCCAGAAATTTTAAAATGGTGTCGATAAAATTGGTTAAAAGCAAAGGGGCATGATAATGAGCTAGTTCAATCCAACTATGATAATTTTATGAGATTTTAAAATAATGGGAGTTAACATTTGCATCAAATTGGTTTGCTCTAATTTTAGATTTAGTTTTTAGACGGTCAACTGAGGGGACAATTCTTAATCTTTGAAGAATAATATAATATTTGAGTACATAATTGACACTCAGGTAGTACACAAACCTTTTTAAATTTGAAAAGTAACACTATACTAACTATTGCTGCTTTTAGGGTAAGGGTTGTGTTGTTTGTTAAAATTGTAACAATTTTAAGTGATTAATTGTTACTTTTACATATTTCATTAAAAAATCAAAACCTCTAAAATAAGGTGGGATCCAATTCAATTAGGAAAACTGTGTCTGAACAAAAATGATTGTGACGTAATTAAATTTTATCACAAATGATATTACAAAATAATGGTTTGGTACCTAAAATTAACAGTTCCATGCATTTTGTAATCTCCAGAGTGGGACAAACTGTTTTTATTAGCTTAGTCACTATCTAAAATCTCTAAGTTGAGTAAATCGCAACCTATATAAATGATATGTTTATGAAAATTAATAACTTTTATGTATTTGTGCGTATAAGAGATTCATGTGAATCAATTGAAATTTGTAAACAATTAATCAATTAGTTCGAGGGATTAAATATTTTCTCATTTTTTGTAAATTAATGCTGAAAACATAATGTAGTCAATAGAAACAGTCGTGATAAATAGAGTCTCCATTTTTCTATTAATTATTACTCGCAATTTTCAAATGAAACAATAAAATATAAAAGCACATATTAAAAATGAAATCCACTTAATCTAAAAAATCTTAACGGTCTTAAGGTGATATAAATATTTTTTTAATGTTAATAATTTCCGACAAGACGGTTTGCCAAAAATAAATTAACCAAATAGAACGCAAAGAAATATTTCGACAAGTGAAGATTCAATATATTCTTGCATATTTTTAGATAGCGGCCTAAACAACAGTTTGGTTTGATCAAAATAAGTATATTTTCATTTTCTACCACATATTAAAAAGAAAGTCATATCCCACTCAAATTTTGGAATCTTATTTTTAAAAAGAAGAATATAAAACAAGCCTATTTCTCTTTTATTGATAAATTGGTAGTTTTATTATAAAAGCTTTTTGCAGAAGTATAATTATTTTGCAAATACCGTTAACTAATCATTAGGTATTTATTAGCACCTGTTTGCATATCAAAACAGGCTAAGGTAACCAAGAAATAACCCGAAAACACTGTGTCATTCTAAATATAAATATATATTTCTACATTTCTACAATTGTTTTATTTAAAGAATTCGTAATTATTTTTAAATTTATTAATTTAATTAACGAATTAATTTTACACAAGAGATCTATAAATAAATTGTTTTTCATAAATACTCTACAAAAATTGCTACATAATTCCGAGTACATTGTGAGCTCAAAGATATTTTAAGTATTAGATATTAACTAACTATTCAATAAAATGTGTTCATTCTTTTGGAAGTTGAAACAAATATATTGTGCATAAACTAATAGAGCTTAAAGAAATCTCAGTGATTTTCTTGAGGAAATAATTTTGAATGCTATAAAAGTTGTAAATACATTTATAATTATAATAAATATCTATATTATCTGTTGTTAACATAAAATATAGATAAAACTTGATATTTGCATAAAAATGATTCAATATTTTGTTTCAATTAATAAATATATATATTGTTAAATTTATGCCTTTCGAATATATAATTTATCTTTCAAAGTTATCAAGTTTGAAGGGTTTTTTTAGCTGCGTAGTTAAATTTTGATTGAACTCAAATTTTTAAGATAATTAAGTACTTTTAAAAGTTGAATTAAAGATTCAACATATAAATTAAAGAAATGTTATTCAGAGAAAATGGAATTAAGAGTTACTTGACACCTTTATTTTATACTAAAATCGTTAAACTACAACTTTCTTTTAAGTCTCCTTCTATTTAATGGAATGTAGCTTAAATTACAAAAATGTAAATAATTAATTATCTTACATAAAAGCATATAGATATTTAAGTGAAAAATTATAGTTACAACTAAGTACACCATCAAAAGATGAGAGTTTTATAGTGTATTATCTATGTAGAAGAATTTTCACTGATATAAATTTAAATCTAATTTCAATTGTCTTTTGAAAAATTCAATATTACTTATAATATTTTCATCAGTTTTAAAAACTTACATAATAATGACTTTTTAAAATTATAACATGTATAAGATTACAAAAAGACAATTATAGGATGAAAACATGAGTTGCTCGTTACGCATAGTTGACTTTCATGAAAATAATTGATTTTCTGTTGGGTAAACAGTTCTGCCAAACTCCCTATAGTACTCCCTACTAGTGTGTACTTTTACGAAATGAAATACAGGGTGCGCCAGAAGTCATTACTGATGAGAAATCAGTGTATCGATCGTTCTGGACACTATTAGAGTTTCTGAGTAGTATTATGAACTTTAGTTATGATG
>JAYRBW010050181.1:0-11224 GCA_036023295.1 Invenusta paracnida
CCACCCACCCCCTCAATAGCGCCCAAATAACAGATCATCATAACGTTTCATATATTCATATCTTAGCGCCCACAGCTTGACCCATCCACCTACCTGCGCTAACTTAGACGACTTTGAATAATTCCGCCTCCCCCATGAGTTCTGAAATACATACTAACAATGACTTGTTATACTATATGTTCTGTAACCATCACCAGATACATTCGTATTACTAGTGCTAAAATACATACATATATTTCATAGATTGGTATTTTTTTCCGCTTTAAAATTGAGCACGTATACTTTTTTCTATGTCGAAAAAATTGCATTGAGAGAAATATGCGAAAAAAAGAAGTTTATTCTAATATTACTACTTATAAGTAGTATAATAATTGTACTACTCATGGTTTATAAATGTGCACTAGTATGTTCTTACGTTATTAAAACAATCCGATTGAAAATCATGCAGTTTTTAAATAAATAAATGACAAATTTACTTAACAAAATCAGAGGGTCGCATTGAACGTGGTAAAACATTTCGTAAGCAAATACGTTTCATTATTTATATACCAATAAGTTTACTAAGTTCAAATACTAAAGGTTATTTTTTTGCATGCATTAAATCCAAGCAATTACACTTTTCTCGAAAATATAAAAAGAGATCATCGCAGTAATATTTAGCTCTATTCGTTGAGATGGAAAATATGTTGAAAAGTAATGTAAACTTCTATAAAAATATTGATGAAAAAGTTCCTTAAGCTATCAAACATTTCTGAATACTTGTAATAGAGAGCAACCGAACAACATATATAAGCAGATGAAAATTTAATCTATTTCAGTTTTAATGCGATCAAAAAATCGAAATGCATCGTTAAAAATATATTTCAAAGATAAATATTCTTTACGATTCTTGTTTAAATATGAGAAGTATTAAGGCACTTTACTAACTTTTTCTCAAATTAATTGTCTTATACTTATTTAACCCTAGATTTAAGTCAATGACTACTTTTAAGCCAAACTACTAACTATTTTAAGACTAATAAACAAGAAATAATTTAGGAAAGTACATTGACTAAATTTTAGATCGAAAACCTCATGAAACCTAAAATATGAAGTGTAATAACTATTAAATATAAAAATTAATCTCAATATAATATATATATGAATCCTAATACATACCTGTGTCAAATTATTGAGATCATAGAGTAATGATTATTAGATCAATGTATAATTAAACTATGATTGAGGTCTAATAAAACCAAAAAACCGGCTCTTTATAAAAAAAAGGTGTCGGACTGATTGAAAAAAAATCATATCTGTATTTAAGAAATCTGAAGATATACTAAATATTTTGTTTAAAACTTAGACAACTACTGGGTGTTTCAAAAGACCGTTAAATTCAGATTGCCAATAGGAAGTTGTAGTAATGCTTATTTGATCTACTATTTTTGTGCTCAAATATACTGCATGTTTATAATGTATGTCTATGTTAAATTGCATTATTTACATTATAAGTAAATGAAAAGAAAAAGTAAGCGATGCAGTGCAAATTACGAATAATTAAGAAAAGTTAAGAATAACAATAGCCATATATTTCGAGGTTAAACTTCCTCATCAAAGGTAAGAAGTAAAATGAGACTAAAAACAGTGACTAATGAAAACTAGAAACATATATAGATCACAGATTCAGATTACGTAAGGTATAAAAGCCAATTTACAATCAATAAAAAAACTAGTACAAAGTACGTAATATTAAGTTAAAGTACACAATAAACTGGAAGGAAGGAATAACAAATATTGATTAAAACTTGACAAATACTAGGAAAAGATAGACATCGAAATATGTGAAAAACAAATTTAAATAAAAGAAAATATTGATTAAAATTTTGACATAATATGTTTAATAATATATACATAAATGTCTACATATTATGTAGAAGAATAGAGAGGATTTAGAATGATGGGAAAATTAAAGAGAACAAGGAAAGGAAAACTAAGACAAACGAACTTAGAAAATCAGTCCTGTATGTTGGGACTGATTTCGATTTGATTGTTAATCGTCGGTTTTCAGAGATTTGATAAGTATGGAGCGCAGGCCCACCGCTGTTTTGGTCTGTGGAGCTGATATAGGTCAGTGATCAAGAATTGCAGGTGGCTTTATACACGCGGTATGTTTTGTGGCATAAACGAATCTCTTTAAGTATAATAAGGCAATCGTGGATCGTGCACTTTGCGGGGGATTTCCCAGACAAGTAGACTCAGAGAGTCCAAGCCTCGTTTTGTGGACCATTCTATCGGTATTGGAATTCGCGGAAGAGATTAGTCGATTGTCTATATTTTATCACAGGTATGGTTCATGAAGATTGAGTTCTTGGTCTGACGTTCACGGTGTCATATGCGTTTGAAGTTAGTGGTTGGTGTCTTGTATTCCATCCTGCACGTAGGGTGTCATCAAAGATTTGTCTACGGTGTCTTCGGGGTCGGAGCATCTGAGTGAAATACGATTGACTTCATTCCGTATGGGAGTATTTTATAGAGACTGGTAGAGCGGAGTTATGATGGACGAAAATATCTTTCCGGGCTGGTTTTCTGTAAAAATAAAATTGTTCTCAGCCATCGTTCTTGATGAGTATGCGAAAATCGAGAAGGCTGAGGCTCCAATCGTTGGTTGGGTGTTCAATCTCAAACTGGATATTATCGTGTTTAACGCATTGAAGATGAGTTTGCCTTAATCTGTTGTGTTGGTTCTCAAAATAAGTGCACCATCGACTTATCTTTTGTATAGACAGTAAGATGTTGCGTAGAGCAGATTTAACGATGGCGTCCATGAATATTATTGCGATTTGCCAGAAATACCGCTGGCCATGGCGAGTCCAGTAATTTGATCTTAGTTTTACTTGTTCATTTTCAAATAATTCTAAATCCTCTCTTTTCTTCTATATATCAATGTTTTAATTTGTTTTTTACATAATGTATTTCTGTCCCATATATTACTCCCCTTGTACTGGTTGTTTTATTGATTGTAAATTGGCTTTTATACCTTAAACTGAATCTATATTACATATATAGATAATATATTGTTTTCTTGCCTTTGCGACTCGTATTTAACTGGTAATTTTTCTAGTTTTACTTCTCACCTTTGATGAGGTCTAACCTCGAAATATATGGCTTTTGTTATTCTTGACCTTTCTTAATTATTCGTAATTTGCACTGCATCGCCTGTTTTTTCCTTTTCTTACATTTACATATATTACCTATTCAATCTAATGCTGCGAAAACAATATCTTTTTACTACATTCATATGTATATAGCTGTTAACTGACTTTTGAAACAGCCTGTAGGTAAACTATCTAGATGTCCATGATTAAAAAATTTATAGAAATTGTTAAATGTTTTTACGAGATGGCATTTTCTGCTTTATATCAATTCATAAATCATATTTTAGAGTAATGGTTATTTTTATATTAATAACAGTATATGATATAATGGAAAAATATTGTGAAAATACAATATATATTTGTTTGATGTTTATGAACTAACTTTGAATTATATTTGTAATAGTTATAACCAGCCATTTAGTTGCTTTCGACAAAATTTGTATATAAAAACACTATAGTAGCCTCGGTTATTACAAGTATATGGTTATAACAAGCACTCTGGATATAACAAGATTTTGGTCCCTACGCATAATTACTCCTCTTATAACGAGTAAACCTTATTTTTATTGTACAGTATACTCCATTTATAATGAGTACCTAGCTACTTTCTTATAAAGAGGACAGCTAAATGGTCTCGACACAATGTGTATATTATTAATCCAAAATAAATAGCAAGCTGCTAATAACAAGCAGGTAACCTTTATCTATTTATAACTTGATTTAATCTCATGAAATAAATTGCTTGTGCAAACACACAATTGTAGATACAAATGCATTAAATGCAATGTGATAGGAAGAGACTGTTAGCTGACTAAGTAATTAAGTGATGTGTAAATGCAGTTATGAGAAGAGTTTCTAAGTGGTTGCGTAATCTAGTTCGAGTACATAATCTCTCTACATAACAACACGTTATCAGAAGGGAAGAGACTGTTAGATGACTAGATAATTAAGCGACTGGCTCAATTTTCATTGCTAAATAACCAAATAATATAAATCTTTAAATAAACCAACGAAACAGACTATATTAAAAGGTAATATATTTAAAAAGTGCTAGTTTATTGGAACAGGTTCAAGATAATAGAGTAGGTATATTATGAATAGTTTATTTCATTATAAAATAGTTCTTAATAAAAGAGCTACATATAACTCTCACATTTTCTGGCAACGATGAAACTGTATAAAAATAATTTGAAATACAATCAGATGTTATCAATAATATATAAATCTGAATCTATTTAGATGACGACATAACATGTAAATGCGTATTTCCGATGAAGAAGAAAGAATTCAGGTAGACAATTCTGAAGGGACAGTGTTTTGGTGAGATTTTATAAAAAGTACATTAACATAAAAGGTAATAGAATTTATGACAAAATAACAGCAGCTTCTGAACAGTATTTCTGAAGATAAGTTAACGCTTGTGGAGTAAGACCACTGGAGAGCATAGGTTGAAGCTGAAGAAAAACAAACAATTAATAAGCATGGCACTAGGTATTGATTAATATTATGCATCGATTATTACTCATCGAACTCACTTTTCCTGGTTGTGACGTCGATAATTTGTGAAGTTGTTTGGCCAAATATAGTTTGGGGGGATCAAATTTGGCGGTAATATCGGGCTTCTGACGACTCGCAAATACCAGCTGGCAATATGTCGTTTGGTAACCTATATTTAATAAAGTATATAATGCAATATACTACATAAACAATAAGTAAATATAAGAAATATTCTTTATTTCATATTAACAGTTGAATGCATGATAGTACTAGTCTAGAGTAGTTTGAAAAAGCGACAAAAAGCAAGTTTTATGATTAATATTATAATTAGAAATATTGAAATGCATTGATTAGAGTTATGGTCCAAACTCTTAAATAATTCCCCAAAAATTGCAAGAGGATATCAAAACTAACATTTATCTAGTATTCATTAAAACTTTCAAAATATTACTGTTTCTATTCATTGTGTTTCATTCTATACATTCTCTCGATAGCTAATAAAAATTAAGTGTTCTACTTGTTAAAAAGACAATTTAAAACAAAGAAATTTAAAATATGCATCACTGTATTTTTCTTGGATATACATATATAACTAATTATTATTTACTAACCAAACTTAACCTAAAAAAAGCATAAGAAACTACAGAAATGGACATTAAAGCACGAAGATAGGTAATTAAATTAAAGATATAAAATTTGTGAAGCTGAGGAACTCACCCGGTGTGGAATCGACCTCGACAAAGTGCTCTTGCATGGAGGCTGTATCGTCGATTGGGAGCTCGAAGCTCTCGATTAGACACTCGACAATCTGTGGCCAGAAGCGCAGATAAGCGTCAGGTCGGAGGAGGGCCCTTGCCTCGGAGACCAAACGAGTGAGACCTAGACAAGAGATGCGACGATCACGGGGATCTGTCACCTTGGCCAGATTGGGGATCACCACTCGCTCTAACACCATCCCGAACATACTTTACAGAGGGGGGGGGGAATGTTGACAGAGTGCTGTTTTCCAATTTTCGAGAATTTACTACAGTTTAATCATAGTTAGGGTATGCTATAAAAAGAAGTTTTCTGATATTAATACAAAAAATGGTTAAAACGGTTACTAACCCTGTTATTAATGTACATCGCGATTTTACTATATATTTTAATTTAGACAGATTATACATCTAAAGTAATAAACAGTAGCTTAAATAAATGTAATAATAATTGAATAACATTGAATAAAATTTTGTAAAATTGCCAACATTTTTTAGTTTCATGTTTTTATTAGTTCATTTTTCTAATATAACATAAATGGAATCCATTGTCATATTATATCTTATCGCATATTTAAAACTAATTCGATTTAATACATCTGGACAATTTATATAATCAGCTATACACATATCAACAGCAACATTTGAACAAACATTAATAAAGAAAGTTAACTAGACGAAAATTTAATAAATAATTTACATTTCTTAATACCTTTAAATGACAATTTTGTTAATGAATTATCAATAATTAAAGCTGAATAAAGTGATTGGAGGCAGAAAGCCTTACTTGGCTTGAATTCCATCGATAAGTGAAACAAGTGTGTCAGGAGAATAGACCAACATGAAGCGACTGAAGAATACAATGAGACCTGACCAGAGGAGGGAAATGAAAACAGAAATAGTTAATTTGTTTGTATTGCAGAAGACAACAATTAAAAGCTAAGTGGACAAAAACGGTTCATCATAAATGGGCAAAAATAGTAATATTTGAATTGGTACAGAATTTACGGTGAAGAAGTGGGTCACCTTTCATAAACTTGAGTGTCTTGGCAGTCTGCAGACGTTGGAAGAGAAGCAGAAAAATTTGCTTGAGGAAAGGCTCAATAGTAGTTCTCTCAAGATGGTTAACAATGCTCCCCAGGAGATTGAATCCATGATGGTCATTGGCCCGGGAGGCGCACAACTTCTGGAAGACACCCAACACTGAAGAGAGCTTGTCACTGGCCACAAGATGCTTCCCCGCTTGTTCCACGTAGGTGCTAACGAGGCGGGTGAGGCCAGGAATATTGGCGGGACGGTCCCAGAGTACAGGCGAAAGGAGGAAGGGGAACAGGGAAAGGTATGCTTCAGGAGTGGCTGAGGAGGGGCTATGCTGCTCCAGGAGGACTGACAGCACCTGGAAGACGTAGGGCAGGAACTCTGTGGAGGGGAGGGGGGGGGAGTTAAATCATGATATTGATTTATTAAATACAAACAAGCAGAGAAAAGGGTATAAAAGGACAAAATACAGACAGAAAGTAAGTCTGAAACACAGAGTCTACCCATGTATTTATGAACAAAATGTTAAAGTAAAATTCGACGTATCAGAAGTAGTATTTGTTTAGTAAGAATATAATGTTTCAATTTATAAACTAGAAAACAATTTTATTATGACAATAAATTGTATTGAAGATTTTTATACGATATCGATGGATTTCCATGTTTCTATTTTACACATCAGAATTGAATATTTTGAAAAAAAATCCACTATATAGTGATACTCTTTGGCAGTTCAGTGTAGTACATTGACTAACCTTGATCAAAACTTGTGTAAAAATGTCCACTGTGTATTTTTCAATTATAGTGGTTGCATGAAAGTCAATTATAGTCGTCAAAGGGTAAATAACAATAAATATATGTACAATTATCGAGGTCTATTATTTCGTTTTTACTAATATCTAATATTAACTAGATGTTTATTTCAGGTCACTATTATTATCGATTAGTTTGATACACATTGGGAATTAATATTTTAGCTCTCACTAAAACTCTGTTCTTGTATACAAATTTCGTAAAAAGAAAAAAATTCAATAAGGCTTAAAAAATGTATCGAACTTATTTCAAATAAAGAACTGTTACTCAAAGAATTATAATTACTAATGACTAGAACTTACATAAAACATAAAACAATAACCATATTTAGTTGATTAATTAATAAAAGCTGATCAATGGATTATAAACATGATATCTTTAGACTCACCAGTGACATCATTCTGGAGTATAGATTGGAATACGGGAAATAAGGCGGCCTCAAAATGCATCACGGACCCTGGGTCGGCTCTACAAGCTACTTTCACACAGATGCAGAGGATCTCGAACAAGTAGTGATTGAAGTAGGGTTTAGAGGGGTTCTGAAATCGACAGAGAGTGTATTCAATCCTAGATTGATCCCAGTGTTTTTGAAATATAGAAACGCCAAAGAAACAACAGTAATTAAATATGACAAGTCAGAACTACTAACTCGTAATTTTAAAACAATTAGCAGATTGAACAAACGACGAAATGAACTCTAGTCTAATGGCAGTGTAATTTATTTATAGGTTAAACAAGAAGTACTTTTATAAGGGAATATTTCACAAAGAATTTTAAATTATTTAGAGTAAATTTTAATATCACTTGAAAGTCAAAAATGTGATATGTTTTTAATATCTATAAAAACAAAGTCAGATAATATAAAATTCCAACTGATTAATTTTATTAGTTGTTTCCTTATAAATAGCGTGGTAGATGTCATCTCTGACTATAACATATAATTCTGTGCTAGTATTGGGTTATCGTTTTCTCCTTCTGTGTCAAGATTTTGGAAAATGAATAGAACATTTAAAATATAGAAAATTCATGAAACAACACATTTGAAATAAATATATTATAATCTGTCATATATATTTACATAACAAAAATTATATTTGAATAAATTACATATTATAATTTGAAGATAATGCAACAATGATAACTACGTATAACATTAGTGAAAGTTCACCTTGCTGATGATTGCAAGTTTGTTGGTGAGTTGTGGCACGAGGACATTCATGGAAGGCAGACCTCGTTCTTGCAGACAGGAACAGGTACGCATCAATGCTGCATAGTAGAGAAGAGAATAGTAGGTAGTACTAGGCTGGGACCCGCATAGGAACATATCTGCAGAAAATTCCTACAAAAACTATCATGCATAAAAAAGGACAAATATCAAATAACAATTTAACCACAATTCAATGTTAAACAAATAGACTAGCTGGTAAAGTAAAACATAATCCGGTAATATTTAAGATTATACACTTTTCGTTACGATAGCAAACTTATATTATTAATTCAAGAGTATAAATGAAACTCGATTTTTTGTGTATGTATTTTACATGTAAAGACGAACAAAGTAGTTGCAATTATAAAGGTTAAATATACAGGGAACAGCTCTATACCTACTGAATGTTTGAAGTAAGTGGAATGTTAATAAAATAAGATCATTTACGAACCCAAGAAGAAATTTAACTTGACCAGTAACAAAAAATAGCATAATAAAACTAAATAAATACACACAAAATAGGTTATATTTTCCAAAGTCATAGTGGACAAGCAAACCTTTCATGATGTATTCATTCTCTTCGGATCCTGGGATTTCAAGGGTAGCGAAGAAATTGTTGATTAAAAGTGCGGGATCAGAGATATGATCCTTTGTGATCCTATAATGGCAATAAAGCGTTTAATAAATATAACAGTTCAGTATATTATTAATTAATGAGCAAAAGGAAATCAATATAAAAGCTTTTTTGAAATAATATATAAGAATTTGGATATGTATATATTAAAAAATTAACGAACTTAACGAGGGATTTATTTTTGACAAAATCTATTTAAAAATAGCAGTGGTAGAAACGATTTAAACTAGAAATTGTATTTACAATTATTTTATACAACAATAAAAATCTTTGATTCAATTAGAATACTAAAATTATAATAACCCCGATACAGTCAACCGTCTAGAACTATATACTAAATGCGACACATAATTAATATTAGACAATAAGCCTGAGCTTACTCATTAGTTAGTTTAAATTAAGGTCAGATATTACTTTAAAATATCATTATTTTAGAATTATTCTAATTTGATGTACTTTGCTACTACTACACGTCATAGTAATAAAATAATAATTTACTAGTTAAATTACTTCAACAATTAAAATACACATGATAAATCTATAAGGGCCAAATAACCCTAAAAAGTGTTTCAAAATACTAGTAAATCAAATAAAAAGTTGTACAGTACGTACACAGGTTCCACACCCTGTCGCATGAGCAGGAGTTTGTCGATAGCAGCAGCCGCATAGGTGTGGACAACGTGGCTACGTGCAGTGAGAAACCGTACCAGAAAAGGAACAGAAGACCGGACCATGTCATGGGGGAAGAGACCACGGAAGATCATCAAGTACTTAATGCAGTCTGCCTTGATCACGGGAAGTTCGTCAACTAATTTTATGAAAGAGGAGATTTACTTGGAATGTGTAACAGTGCAGCAATGGTTATGCTTTAGTACTAAATTCGCTAAATGCACAATAAAATATAAGAGACAGCAAAAAGCCGTTTGGATACAACTTTTTCTTGGAGAATAGTCGTTATTTGAAATTGAGGAGAATAAGAATAAGAATACATATGCATATAGATTATGTTCAATCATTAAACACAAAAAACAATAAAGCAAACGGAGAAAGGTAAATTCTTTCACAAATCTTTAGTTAAAGAATAATTAAATCGAATAAATGTTATGTATTTAGTATGTTTTCATATTTTTCTCCTCGATCCATAGCCTCTTTTGTGTTTCAATATCCATACTCCCCCCCCCCTCCCCTCCCGTACTTTATGTTTTATAATATGAAACTAATCAATACTCGATTAGAATTTCATCAATTTCGAGAGAAATATGCATATTTAAATAAAGAATATGTTTTAATATATTTGTGCAAAAGGTACATTTTCAGGGCTTGCACATCGCTGCGGGTGCACAATATAGAGTTTAGTGCTCAAAATTGTAAAACTTTATTTTAGAGAAAGTCACGAAAACTAATATGGCTTCAATTTTTCATTTCAAAAACACAGAAAAGGGGGGAGCTTAAACGCTCCATATCTCAATATGGATAGGGTTAAATAAATGTTGAAATAATCATAATTCTTCAATCTATTCTTATTTAAATGCAACAAAATTTGTCAAAAATCGAATTGTGATAAAGTTTACCATTAAAAGCACATAATTTATTTCGATAAATCAATAACTATTTAAAAAGTAAGTATACATATTAACACTGATATTAAGTTGGATAAAGTACATTTAAACTGTAAAAATAAAACTGTAAAACATGACTAAATATGTATAATCATAGAAAGAACCTACTGTTGGAACTCTGAAGTTCTGGGAGGACGTGTGTTGTGAAGAAATCGGAGATATTCACTAATTCAGTTGTCAAAGTAACGCCATGCTAAAATTAGTGCAAAAGAAAAGCCACATTAATTAAACATTAATTTAGATTCTATTCACTCAAAAAAGACATACTGCAAATTAAAAACCTTAAATAGCTACCAATCTATTTTCTAGAAATAGTATATTATGCTACTACTGATTCAATATTTTCAAATAATAAATCAGTCCTATTATATTTTATTTATACTTTTCTTATATACAAATTGTAGTGCATTTCTTAAAACATTTAAGTAAAATTATTAACAAATTATGTATAATCTAGACCTATGGCAATAGGTCGTTAGCTAGTAAAGCTAAGCGAACTATGTAGTAGGTAATATAGGATAGTT
>JAYRBW010050192.1:0-11224 GCA_036023295.1 Invenusta paracnida
CCACTTATAATGTTACAATCCACACACTATGGTAGACCATATATTGTAGATCCCACTTATAATGTTACAATCCACACACTATGGTAGACCATATATTGTAGATCCCACTTATAATGTTACAATCCACACACTATGGTAGACCATATATTGTAGATCCCACTTATAATGTTACAATCCACACACTATGGTAGACCATATATTGTAGATCCCACTTATAATGTTACAATCCACACTATGGTAGACCATATATTGTAGATCCCACTTATAATGTTACAATCCACACTATGGTAGACCATATATCGTAGATCCCACTTATAATGTTACAATCCACACTATGGTAGACCATATATTGTAGATTCTACTTATAATGTTACAATCCACACAAATCCTTTCAAAATCCTTTCAAGTAACAACAAATCAAAATGTTTGTTCTATGCATCGAACCTTGAATAATCTGTTCATTGCATTTTAAGCTAAATCAATTTGATAATATCCTTTACTGGATATACCATTATTATTCTTTCAAATACTTAGTTATAAATGAGTTACAGTTAGCTTTTCCGCAGAACATATTATTTTTATTTTATAGTTTAAAAGTATTGGATTACCACAAATAATAATTTATTACATTGCATAATCTACAACTTTTATAATATTTTTAATAAATAGAAAATGTATTTATTTATTGTAAACCATGATTTAAATCTTTTATTTGGATCAATAAATAATATTTATATATTATGTAACTAACCTCTGTAATAAATATCACTCATTGAGCAAATAAACTCTTTTCACACTCCTCCTTCATCTCTCCTACTCTCTCATCTCCTCTTCATCACAGGACTCTCCATGTGTGATCACCTTTCTTCGTCGATTCGGATGATCCTTGTGCCGGCTCTACTCCCGAAAGTTGAGCCTCATTCAGCCCATACTCCAGAAGCACAATGTGCGTATGGTTGGAGTGGGTCTTGAGGAATTTGGCTTGGAGGAGTTTCTAGCCGGCAAGTATTGGACAGGAGGTGAGTGCCATCTAGTCCAGTATAAAACTCTTCCAATAGTTCTCATTCAGTTCACTTTGATGTAAGGGATCGTAAAATGTTCTAAAAACGGAATTCCTGTGTTGCCTGATATTAACATATAATTTCAATATTTCTAAAGCATGGTTTTAAATTAATTTCTTTAAACTTAATTTTTTGGTATTATTCCTATTAAAAGTTTAAAGTTCTGTTTTAGTATATAATATAATTCTTCGATTGCAACTATTTATTTAACACATTTATGTGCATTTTGTATTTATTATGACAAATTTAATTACGTATTTTGTATCAATATTATAAATCAGTTTTTTATTTAAAAAAAATGTTTGTCGACTAAATATTATTATACATTCAATCCACATCTCAAGCGAAGAATGCTAGCAGCTTTAGTCATTAATACTATATAGCAGCTGCTTCAATAATTACTGTATTTTTATCAAGTATGTTTATAAAAATTATCATAATCAAAAATATACTACACCGTTCTTTGCGTATTTTTTACATAGATTTCCTCCTCTTTTGATGAAGTACCTACCTGCTACATTATTTTGTACACTTTTTCTTAGATCTTGTTTCTTGGGGAATTAATTTTTGTGTGACTAGTTTTCTTGTTCTAATACGTACGGTTTATTTTATTTATAACAAAAGAATGAACACAATTTTTGGCGTATTTTGTTAAGTACAAAACATTTTTATTTATTTCGATAGTTTACTCTAAATTCAATAAACAATGTTTTATTTATTGCAACAGAATTGAATCGCTGATCTTTGAGGCCGTAAAGTCAATCTTATAATACTTCAGCTGTGATAACGTTGATTTTGTGTAATAACTATGTATGAACACCTTCGGTTTCAGCAAGGGTTTAGGTTAGGAGGTTATCTTTCGTTAAAAGGTTAGATTTCATTAAGTGTTCATTAATATTTATGATGATTTGTTGTTGTTGGTTCTTTAATTCTCTAAATATGTTGTTTGATTTGAATAGAAGCATGACATTTCTGATATAAATCAATATGTGTTCAAATATTGATTTTTCATTTCCAGGTACTGTTGTACCTATTGTCGGTAAAATTAATATACATTCTAAAAAGATGAATAAATGCTCACCTAAATACTTTACTTTGTTAAGAATTACTGTGACGTAATAAAGAATATACTCAAAGTTAGAAGGGATTTAACTGAAAATGGAATATAGATTCAGTTTATTGTTATTTGGTGTTACTAAAATAGTTATAAATAAATTTCTCAGAATTTTCCAGGTATCCTTTGAAAGGTAATTGTATACTTAAAGATAATATTTTGATCAGAGAGATAAAAATCTCAATTTTATAAATTATCGATTACTCAAAGTTTAATTGTGTAAAAATAACATAATCGTTTTAGGGATACATTTTCTTTTTTATTTCAACGGTAAATCTCGTAGCTTGTATAATATGACAGTATTTCTATAATAGGTATACTTCACATATACTTTGAGTATGCTTATTATAATTCTTAGAAATGACGACAGAGTTTTTTTAACATAAACTGTCTTAAATTTCCAGGAATTAGTATATTGTTCTAAATTTCTCTGAAATATCCTAATAATTGTTTTCCTGTAATAATAAAAATCCCTCTTAAATTTAATTGTGTAAAAATAATCGTTTTATGGATATAATTTTTTATTTATTTCAACGGTAAATCTCGTAACTTGTAATATGACAGTATTTCTATGATATACTTCACATATAAATTGAGTTTGTTTATTTATTATAATTCTTAGAATTTTTTTAAACACAAACTGCCTTAAATTTCCAGGAATTAGTATATTCCTAGAATTCTAAATTTCTCTGAAATATCGTAATACTCGTTTTTGTCTGTCATTGTGACGTGTATGTTAAGCTTTACATAGTTATGGAGTGCAATTAAGACACGATAATTTAAATGATCTTAACTATTAATGGAACGCAAATGGGCGTGTTTCTGAAATGTTTTTTTACTAAAATTAAAGCGTGTTTTTATTTTAATTTTTGCTTTTTAGGAATTTTATTATTTTTATTAGTTAGATTCTGTCCAACAAAGTTTGTAAATATATTTTTCTTTTTCCTGCCTTACAGTACGGCCATGCAATTACCATTTATGATATTCTGACATTGAAGTGTTCACTTTATTAGTTACTTATAGTTGTGTCTCTTATTTCTCCATAGAACTCTATCTGGACACCGACAAGAAGAGTTATGGGGACCTCGGTTTCCATAAATACAATATTGTGTCCGTGATGGCTTCTCTGGTACACAAGGTGGCGAGAGATGCCATTTCAGAGTCGAAGCAGGTGAGTCTTATTAGCTCTTTATTCTCTCTTCGTTAAATCTATGTTTGAATATCTATTTGATTTCATGCTGTATTTTTACTTTAGACTATAATAAACCAATGGTACTAGCCCTTAAAATATTAGTACAATATATGTGTTACTATAGAAACAATAGAACTAATAACTTGTATAAATGTTATAATTATATTCAGAGTCTATTCATATTTCTTCTAAAACAAAAAAAGAAAAGAAGACGTTTGCAGCTGGGCGTGGAAAATTGAGGCCGAGGTGGATGCCCTCTGTGACAAGGCCTTGGAATTGAAAAAGCCAATTATATTTGAATTCAATAAATAAGTTTCTTTTTGGTAAACTCTTAAAAATGATTTAAAAATAAATAAATTTGTGCATGTACGAATATTTTTTCCAATTTTTCATATTTGTCGGCAATAAGCAGAGAACAGAATAATATACAGTATTAGTATAAAACGGAGAACGCCTAGAGAGCCGATTAACTACATTATAAGAAGAGTACAGCTAAGACGATGAAAACAATCTGAGAAGGAATATCGATAAAGTTGAGATAAGAAGCCATGAGAGAAATGTACCGCCAATTTAGCACGCACAGAGAGTCGGCTACAAGGTCACAGAAGGGGAGCAGTAAGCTGTAATCAAAATCACGTTGGATGCATAGTTTTGGCTTGTAGGAATTACTGTTGAGGGCTTCAGATATTGCTAGTTTAGGTTTATTACTGGATTGGAGAAGAACAATGACAGCCGAAAGGGGAGTGCTGAAAATGGTTTTAGAGTCTGTAAGATGCTTGCAGATTAGCTCGATATGAGAGAGACCTCTAGGCGAAGTTATCAGCCATTGTGGAACATGTTCTTTAACTCTGGAGGTGCCTATATAACTGGCTCTGCAGTTACAGGAAAATGTAGAAACAATATTAGATTTGTCGGCAAGCGAAATGCGCTCTATTTCTCACTTGATATCTAATCTAAACTTTATCGATATTCCTTCTCAGAATGTTTCCTTCTCGTCCTATAATACTCTTCTTATAACGCAATTACTTGGCTCTCTAGTCGATCTCAGTTTCATGCTAATACTATATATTATTGTGTTCTCTGTTGATTGTTTATTTCTGCCAAATGTAACACGATGACAAGAATTGACAAAAATATTCGTCCTGCATAAATTTATTTGTTTTTTGTTCATTTTAAAGAATTCTAATTGGGCTGAATGCCTTGCAGGAAGGAAGCTACAAGAAAACGTGGCCGAATTCTCTCTTAAGAGTTGGCCAAACTTGAACACATCTATTAAATCCACACTTCTGTCATTGGTCATATAATTTTCAACTGATCTAAGTCTTTCTCCTCTCTTCAACTCATGATCTAAGTCTATCTCCCCTCTTCAACTGATCTAAGTCTATCTCCCCTCTTCAACTGATCTAAGTCTATCTCCCCTCTTCAACTGATCTAAGTCTTTCTCCCCCTCTTCAACTGATCTAAGTCTATCTCCCCTCTTCAACTCATGATCTAAGTCTATCTCCCCTCTTCAACTCATGATCTAAGTCTATCTCCCCTCTTCAACTCATAATCTAAGTCTATCTCCCCTCTTCAACTCATAATCTAAGTCTATCTCCCCGTTTTCTATGACCAGGTTTCTGATCTGGGCGGTAACATGAGAGGAGATGGTCTTCAAAGCGGTGGAACTCTAGTGGTGGACAAAGGTGAGTTGTTTGCAGTCTTATATTCATTACTGTTGGGACATTGTAGTGTGTTTTGAACTCCTGTCACAACATATTTGAACAACTTGGTGTATTTTGTCATTTGTACGTATCTGCACAAACCGTTTGTCTAAAAATTGTATAGACAGATTGTGGCTGGAGTCCAGATTTCTCTGTCGGCTGCTTGGCGTAAGTAAATGAAAGTCATATCCGATATTCTGGATTTAGATATAGTTTCTGTATTCCCTTCTAAATACGATATGAATACATTTCTCTTGCGAAGGTGACTTTATCAGTGTCTAATCAGTGGAGGTCATGTACCTACATATTTCTGAATGCACCACTAATTTAGTTATTAGCTATAGCACTTACATATGACAGATTTTTTGATAAATATGTATAAAACGTATATATATGTGTTTGTACAGTTGTATATTTTTTCGATTTACAATTTCTTTGCATGTTAATGCGCAAGGTTTACCAACATGTATATTGAGTATTGGCAATAATTCTGTGATTTGTTCACGATTTCATTGAAGATGACAACACGTCATGTCTTGTAATCAAATTACCGTTGATATCAAGTAGTCGTTTATCTCCCTCCTAGATGAACAGTCTACGCCTCCCAGGGGTTTGTGCATATTTTAAACTCTGGATGCAAAAACATAATATATCAAAATGGTTATACTCTCTTACAGTGCGCTATTGGTTGCCAACAAATTCAAAATTATATGGCGATTCAAAAGCAATCAGTAGCATTAAAACTAGTTAGCCTTCCGTGGTTATATATGGGTCACTGCAGCTTGATACGATGGGTTTCGTTTGAATTGTACATCGAGGTAGTAGAGAAGAGCTTGAATCAATATCTATGGAAGTTATTACCTAATTTATTTGTATTCTAACGAGTATACTTAACATATTGTATTAGATATTTTGTATTTTGACAACTTACTATAATTTTCGTGTAAATTATTGTCTCATTTTAACTTATAATAGTTATTCATCCGTTTTTCGCTGAATATTAAAGCATGAATAAATAACCATTTCAACGTGGTTCGCGCGTCTTATTGTCTAATTGCTCTCTCATTGTCCTTTTCTTCCACATTTCGAGGCGGTAAACTTCTGATGGGCTACAGCCAAGAGAATCCTGCGGCACATGCCAAGATCGAGGACATATTCACGGCCCTGGGCATCGATCATAAGGAAATCCCCAGCCTAGACACTGAAAAACTGCAGGGCAAATATTTCTGCAATGATGATGTCTGCACCAAACCTTAACAATCTTTCTCTTCATAATAATACCCATCTGATCATGTTTCTCATATCATTTAGTCATGTTTGAATGTATTAGTCAGTTTGTTGATCAACTATTTATTGTTTCTATTTTCATATTTATATTCCAGAACTTAAAATAATTTTATTTTTATCCTATTGTCTTTGTAAATCTTGTCATGAATCTGTAACTTTGTACTTTGGTTTTCTGCACTTAAACTAAGAATGACTTCGGTACTTAAAAGGCATATTGCATTGGTTCTGAATGAGGAGCATAGTTGAGTGTGGATTCTAGGTAGACAGAGATTTCATGAAATATATTCTGATTCTATTCTTTCATATTATTTTGTCTGTTTTCAATATTATAATATTCAGGCTTTGCTGGCTGAATACAGTTAACCTGGTTTAATATGCAAAAAGTAGTGAAATGAAGTTCTTCGATTTGACTGAAGAAAGAGCAATTACTAATTTGTGTTATCGCCTTAAAAGCATGCATTTTACGGAAGCAATAAAGTCAATTTATATAATTCTATATCAGATAAGAAAGGGGCCGCATTATTGACTACTTCGAATTTGAAAATTATCAATAAGAAACGATTATGTTGTTATCGGCATAGTGCCAAGGGGGTCGCTCTAGAATATTATTTTCATCAAAACTATATTTAAAAGTTTGGAGAATTCAACCATAATGTGTAATACAAAAATGATTGTAATTTGCTTCAAATACAATTACATATTAATATTTGAGATACCTTTCAACCTCGATTTAAGTTATAAAAAATAGCACTTCAATTTAATATTTTCTTTCTCAAAAGTTTTCTTTCACGCTTCATAGTTTTGTAGTCAACATATTAAATGTACGAGGTATTTAACCCAATGGCTCTACATATATGATATACATAATATGTGCAATATTGGTCAAAATTGTCCAGATCAATTTAATTGTTCTTTAATTATTAATAAAATTATAATTATATAATTTTGATCATTGAAAATTATTTTTGATATATGTTGGAATGTAATATTTATAATAATTAGACCCTTTATGTCACACAATTATCGGCGTAAAATAATATAACATGTTTTTTTAAATAATATTTGGTTAATTTGATCTATATTATGATGTCAGTGTTAAAATTAAAAATTATTTCGATATTAGTCCGATTATTTGCAGTAAGAATTGTGTATAATAAGTATAACCTATAGTGATTAGAATAAATGTTATTGTAGTATTGTACCATTATACAAGTACTCTATGAGTATAATGTTTACAGAAACTTAATTGATTGCAGTCGACTGTTACTTATAGATTTATCAATTTTTGTAACATAAACTGGATATAAAAAATACTTACTATAGAATATTGAATTACAGAGATTTATTGTTGTATCAATTACAATTTGAAGGAAGACAATTAAAGTACATTTTTTATAGTTTAAAGTGAATAAACAGGGTAAAAATTGATTAATTATTATTCTAATCGTTATAGTTCGTGTGTAATTAACGTACTTAAGTATATATATATGCGTACGTGGAAGGTAATTATTGCGATAGTCTTAAATATTTGGTAACTACAACCTGTGCGGCCATACAATGAACATTTCTATTCAATATGTTGTATTACACATGTTTAAAATGTTATATATCTTTTAATTTATGTATATATTTGATTGTTAATTATAATAAAAATCTAATTTTCTTTGCATAAAATTATGCACCAAACATATATCGTTGAAATGGGATATCTAGTGCAAAAATAGTTTTACTAATTATTCAACAATTTATCAACGATTTTAAGACAAGTTTCAACTTTTACAGCGTTTTTATGTAAATGCAAAAACATTTTGCTGTGCAAAATCGCTCTAAAATTAAGTGTGCTAAAAGCTGTATTGTGCAATCTGCAGGGCCCATAAGATTTCTTTGCGCTGATTGTAATGTTCGCATTATAAACAATTTATTTCCTTATAATGTTGACAATGTGTCCCAAAAACCTGAAAATAATTACAACGCAATTAATCAAATTTAGATCAACTATGATTTATAATTCATTGTCGTATGCATCTTTAAGGTCACTTTGATTAAATTTAAGCTATTTGTTGCTTATTCAATATTCTCTGACCTTCAGCATTATAATTAGTTGCATTATTAATAATATTATTACAATTTTGTGATTATCTATGCATCGAGTGATCAAAAACGTTCGGGAATTAATTATTTAAAAGGTAATAAGTAAACATTTCAGAATTTTTGTACCGGGCGATATACAAAGTTTTGAGCACTACCATTGTTCTCCACCTATCGATTTCTTGACAGCCTTGGACAATCCACTTAACTTGTTGCTCAGCTCGAAAAGCAACTTGTCCAAGTACGGGTTGAAGACAGCAACCCGGAAATATGTCTCGCAGGATTTGCTGATGGAAGGGGATTTTCTCGCAGGGCTTGTCGACCACACAACCGAGGCTTTTCTATGGTTTTGCCTGCAATGTTTAGCCTTTCTTCTCATCTCATTGAAAATGATTTTAAAATTTTCATCACTGGCATCTCGAACTGCCTGAAAAGTTCCCTCGACGGTCCTGATTTCTTCGAATGTTGCGAGAACCGCCATTTATTCTCATTGAAGTAGTTTCGCAAGGGCTTCGGTATAACCAAACAGGAATCGTACAGTCTTGAAGGCTACCAGAAAGAAAACCGATGTAATTACATTGAGATGGCCCTTTGCCTTCATAATTAATCCGTGCTTGGTGCTGAAGAAATCGTTTCTAAGCTGGTAATCAGGGGGCTATACAAGTCATGGAAATCCTTGAAGATCTGGACCTTTTCCGTCCATCTCGCTTCAGACATGACTTTGATTTTTTATGTCAAAACCGGTTTATCAGTTTCCGCGTTGTAATCTTCGATAGCATCTTCAAGAGCACGTGAACACTTTGGTGAGTATTTGAAAAATCTCCCCACTGTCGACAGATTTTCTATTATGTTAAAGATGACTTGTTCATTAGCTGACCTGCACAATGTTAGTCAGAAGCACAGAGAGGCACAGTATAGATACGGAGCCCTTGAATTTAGCCATAGAATGTGTACTGAACAGCCATTTATATGCATCCCAGCATGTTTCCAACACCACAAGTCTTGAATGTTGAGATATATGAGATATATGTTGTATTTAATTTTTGAAGTCTTTATATGCAACTAAAGAATCAATATCATCAGCATCCATCGCAACAATCCACCAAACACGACACTTTATGATCTTTTGTTGTCATCGAAGATGTTATCACACTCTACATCACGCCGCAGTGGAAGGCCATATACTTCCCACAGAACAGCAGGGGACTAAGGAGAGATTAGAAACTCCCTCTTCTGTTGGATCCGCTGTTCATCTGCCGAATTCATTTGGAAGTCAATCATTTAAATCTGGGTTTTCGTAGTTAGCTTTCTGTCGAAAAGCAATGTTTCGGAGTTCATGTCTTTCAGTTTCATCCTCAAAACGAGGAAAACTGATTTGGGGATGGGAAACGAATATTTTGCTGGATTTTTTCACTCTGTTGAGAATAGATGACAGGTGCTGCCATTCTCATTTTTTATAAAAATGATCTGATTATTCCGTGTTAGATAGGAAAATATGTTTTCATGCCAGACCCGGCCAGGGGCATGTGCGCGCATGTCCTTGGCTACGGGTCTGGGTTAGATGAATTATAGTCAGAGATAAGATACATATCATATAGGTATAATCACATTAAATAATTATCATAATCATTAAATCATATTTTTATGGTTAGCCGTCTAGATACTGGTATACTTTAATTTGTTTGAAGCAAATACTAGTTAAGTCGACTATAATACCCAAAGGAGAGTGTGTTACTAATAATTAATAAAAAAATATAAACTTACTAACTGGCACTATAATGTTCTATTCTTTTTGGCCCGTTAAATGGGTCACAAACCTACTAGCAGAAGAAACATTTAAATTGGCGCCTATCGCTTCATGAATGGAGTATATTACAAATTTCTAATTTAAAACTTGGATTAAAGTCAATACTAATTTATCGCTATATATGAGTAGCCTATTAATAATGTAGGAAAAATACATCCATTTTATTTGAGCTGAAAATCAATCACTGTTATTACAGTTGTGGCCTTCCTTACGAATAGTTTGTGGATTTATGATATATACCTGATTGTCTCCAGTACAGAGGGGCTTTTAATATCAAAAGTAGTACGTATAACGTAGTCAAGGAAATAAAGATGTGTATTCATATACGCAAAAGGGAAGAAATTAAGATATATTTTTTAATATAAGCTCATTTAATCTATATATGGGTGTTTTTCTAAAAAAATTACTTTTTTTGTTGGTGACCAACTTCTGAACGTAAAATTTTAGATTATAATTTTTTAAACTAAAATTACTGTTTTCTTATTCATTAGTGCATAAATTTATTAAATTTTTTTACATATTGATTTTCACAATATGAGTTTCTTATTTTCATACTTTATATAGGCCTGTGTCTCACGTTACGATTTTTACTACAGCTATAAAACTTGTATATATAAATTAGTAGAGAAATACGTAACAACGTAACATTAAAATATGTTAAATCCTAAGTCTGGATTAGAGATTTTCTTATTAAAATATTATTGAGACTATTAATTACACTGTAAAGAAAAAAAAAGTAATTTATATAACCTAATGGGTCGATAAATGCCTAGCAAAATATTAAAAGTTTTTTAATGTCAATTAATATATATATATTGCATGATTAGTTAGTGTAAGTATTCAACATATGGTATAATAATACAAATTTACCATTGGAATAGTATATAAAAACACCCTGCTACATATTTAACAAATTTTTAGATATGTGTCTCACGTTACGCAATTGCTACAATAATGACTTTGTATTAAAAT